>JASANE010023057.1:0-14405 GCA_030248225.1 Trileptium ribeirensis
GGTGTGCAGCAACTACACATGATCTTCGCTTTTGTGTCACTTATTCAGAGGCCTATTCGTTCAGTGACTGCGCTGGATCTAAACAACCCAGACTATTTATAGTGCGGTTGTCGATGTCGGCAAATACTGCGATATCATCAGCGTATACTGTGTCATTAAACTGTTCGTTTCAATAATACTTATGAACAGAATTATCAGCCAACATCCGTGCTTTCTGGTCATTGATCCGACGAAGCGCAGTTTGTCCGAGCAATCAAAAGTCGATAGGGTTTTTACTTTCGTCAGAGAAGCATCTCCATATTAACAGTACTAGTTGATCTAAAACTAAAAGACGCCTTTCTCCACAACCGTGTTAACCCGTCGAAACCGGTTTTGAACCAACCCTTGGTGGATATCCCCTTTCTAGCAGTGGTCAATGTGTTGGCTCATAAATGTTTTCTGAAGCCCGGTTTTGGGGTGAGATTCAATTTTTAAACCTTTGCAAATTTGCTGACACCTAGATTTCTTGGCACATATAATCAGGCTTTCAAAGAAGAAACATCGTCGGTTGCTCAAACTTTTTGGCAGTGTCTCCACAACAACGAGCATGTTGGAGACGCACTGAGATGACGTAACGGAGCGTAAGTAATGGTTTAATCGCATCGACGAGAGTTCACACTCAGAATGTAGATAGTTTTCATGACCTTTTGGTCTCCATCATGTGAGTTAATAAAAACACATTAGAAATTGAGTGAATTTTTGCATTCCATGGAATACAACACAACAATCTAATAATGTTTATTAAACATTTGCGTACGCCTGCACCTGCGAGCCATAGCTATCCGCAGTAACTAATTTGTAACTACAGATGTTTTAATCGTAGCCCACACTGAAAGTTTAGTATTCTTGTAATCACAACACGGTAACCGTAGTTATAATTTAAGCCGTAATAAATATTTCTTCTGTACACCAATTATTATTATTGTCAGAGGTACATAGTTGTTGGGCTCGATAAGGGTTGTGTCTTGAAAAGAAACGTGTGCAACATTGTTACCATTGCGGGAAAACTATGGTGTCTCACAAGCACAGCTATTAATTTTGTTATTTTATATTGGTATTCTGGTACCTAGAGGTGTAGTTAGTGAGATATAATGGGTTCCCTGGGTTGTTAAATACGATGAAACAAACTGTATTTACGTGGTACGCAGCCATTATCGCTAAGAGCGTTCGCCGTAAAAATAGATCGCCAAATTATATTTTTATAAACTCGCGATTTGTTAACTTCAACAGTGCTTTTTGGTCAGTGAATCAAGAAAAAGAAAGTGTCATTAAGTCTTGACAATGAAAATAAGGTCGCCTTTAAAGTGTTCGTTGTTGTATGACCTTTCTGGCTCAGGAACCTCGATTCAGCTTCAAGAATAGTCAATGAGGGTGCAGAATGTTCATTTTATATCCGTTTCCCCTTAACCGAGCGAGTAACTACAAGGATTAGTAGTATTTTGGGTCTCATGGGCTCATTTTAGAACCAGTCTTGACCGAAATCCTGTATCCTAAGAAGAGACGCGTACCAAAACACTGGATATATATAGGAGACCTATTTGCGATACAAAATGAGTCTTATTTGCCTCTGATATCTACACTGGTTGTCGAGCTAGTGCAAGTAGCGTGATTATTTGAGCCTTTTCGGGACCCTACGCAAGCCCCTCTAACCCGTTTTTCATAGCGTTTCTTCTGGAATCTGGTTTCGTACCTAGTCAAAGGGTACAAAAAAGATTTCAAGCTTTTGAATGAACTATCGCATAAGTCAATCTGCGCAGCGTAAGTTGAGTTATGCTTGTCACTACAAAAACCCAGAAACGGATATCGCCGAAATTTACCACTCTGGCCAGTGAGAATTCTTGGCTTCGCTCGTTTCACTCTCGCCCACTCTATCAGAATTCAATAATATTCCAGCGTCGGTGGCATACAGCCTAATATGTATTGCTGGGCAATGTGACGGCAGTTTGTCTAAACAGGAGACCTGGTTGCCTTTAAACTCCATGCCGGTTCCTATTTCTGGAGCCTCAATAATATTCGTCAATCTGAAACACTTCTTTCCAATATTTATACAAATAGATCGGGGAATAAGACAGAAACCACGTGAAACCTTTCCTCTCTTCATTTATCATTCCTGAATATCAGAAAAAAAGAAGGAAAACGTTGGAAAGCGTTGGTGACAGATGTGTGCCATAGAATGACGCATGCACATTGAGCGCTAACGCCTATCAAGTCAAGTCAAAAGAAAAGAAGCATAATGCGCAATAAAAAATTTGTATGTTCTACATAACATTACATTTCACTTTGTCTATTACATTTCAAATGTTTTCAAGACAACACTAAACCGGCAAATGAGATCAAAAGATTTTGAGTTTCAACAGCATCATTCTAAATTCCAGGGTTAGAATCCACATATAGATAGTCAACATATTAACAAGCTCAAATGATACACTGTAGTTGGCCATTAGGACAGCCTTTCCCGAGGCCTGCAGATTTGTGTCCCTCAAAGCCACCAGCTACTAGCAGGAAGAGGAAAGGGCGATAAATACCAAACGGTCCTCGACAAGTCACTCAATACTACACCAGATTTTATTCCTTGTAGTATAAAAACAGGTTTCTGGGTAATTATTATATCCGACCAAATTTCATCCGGGCCCCGTTTTTTAATACGATAGGTCCTCCTCGTATACATTGTCTGTTCTCTCCGGTAGCTATCCCGTTACCTATCCGCCAAACCGTCTAGATTTAGCCTAGGTCCTCTATAATTGTATTACACTGTAGGGGCAAACGTTACCAAGTATTACTCAGTGCCTAGGACTGCCACTTTTCAACCGAGCATGCGAGCAGTTGTCACTTTGAGCCGTACAGTAGGTACAATTCTTGGTCTGATTGCGAAGGTCTATCTCGGCAGGCACTGATGTACTATACAACTGTTCGTAGCAGAATCCTAGGCCGAAGATAAATTCTTAATTAAACCTTGTAACAAAAAAGCGATCATTAGCCATATGTATATACATACACTAGCTTTGAAATCTTCATCAAAGTAGCAACATACCGACGGTTGATAAACCGGTTTCCGCGAACATGGTTTGCGAAAAATATCATAATATATCTGGCCTGTCCACAACCCTCCGAAAAGTGGGGAGGGGGGAACTTCTGGGGGCCCCATGTTCATTCTCGGGGGAAATTTAAAAGTGGGTGGGGGAATAAATTTTGCTTAAAAATGCTAAATATTCCTATATTTTGATGTAGTTTTACTACTGTGAATGTATTTTCAAGCTAAAAACGTTGTTTTAGCATTATAAATAGTGGTAATGAATGTTTAAAAAACGATTTGCAAACAAACATCACATCAATTTCACACATTCATCAACACAACAAACAAACATCAATTTCCACATATAAAAATTTTTGGATTTAGTTGAACATGGGGGTTTTGGCCGAGTGGGGGAACGGACATGGGGGTATTTGGAAAGTGGGGGTCCCCCTCTGTGGACAGGCCAGTGTATACATTTCTGATGCACATTTGATTCGTTTCGAAAGCGAACGGTCTGAGTTTCTTGATTTATAAGTCACGACTAGAATAAATCGCAAATGACAATAATAGTACAACATTATGCGTTGTCGCAAAAACCATAATATCGCCGAAGCCATTAGTTAGCCATTACAATATCAAAACGTACCGGACCCATAATCGTGGCTTGCCAATGAAACACTAAAATCAAAAAACCAAAGAAACCGTGAGTGTATGCTATTTTTAAAACATTTTTGCTAAAAATAGTCGTTTATGTAATTTTCCATACTTCTCCAAAAGGATAGAGGGTCTCTGGCATGCTTCGATGCCTCCTGTCAAAAAAACGTTTTCCCGTTTAGTGCAACTAGACGAAATTTCCTATCTCCCCCTCGATAACAACACTCTTCCCCGTTGACATAAAAACGTGACAACAGTTTCATAACTTGTAAACGTAATAAATAACAAAAAGTGTTTCAGCTAACTATTTATACAATTTATAATAAGTATCACGCTTTAGGCAATTGATGTCAAACCCACCATGCAAAAAGCTCGCTAGCTAAAAAATTAGCTAATTAGTAACATCAACTAATTAGCTAATTAATTACCTAATTAGCACCCATGATAAAATCATAGAGCTTTAAAAGCCACATATTCATATTCAGCGACATCGAAAACCCCGAGCGCAACAAATTAGCTATTTTGAAATGATTTTAAAATTTGCATAAAATTACTAACTTAGCTAGTTATTTAATCAAATAATTAGCATATATGGCCAAGTTTTATATTCGTGATCAGCGACATAGAAAACCCCGGCTGCAATTTATTATTAATTTTAAGCACTTTGAAATTTTTCAAAAAATTATATAGCTAATTCACAATAATTATTTAGTAATTAGCTAATTAACTGACTAATTAACATTTTTTAACTTGCTCGAATAGTAAATAAGCACCAGATTCACAATCACCACGGCGAGACGTAGTATATGCACCAAAATAATAGCTTTACACAAATTATTTATTGAAAAATATGCAATTTTTGTTTGAAATTGCTAAAAACAGGCTAACACGCTTAACTAATTAGGTAATTACTGATTAACTAAAACAAATTTTAACAAAATCTATGTCTTCCACCTGTCCGATATTAGGCCTTTCAAATACAAGTTTTTTAAAATCGGCCTTGTAGTTATTGATGAGTTCATCAAACGGACGGACAGATAGACGGTGCCGAAATTTTCCCCTCTGATGAAAACAAAAACGCTTCGTTTCGCTCTGCTTAAAAACAACTTTCTGAAGTTAAACATTCGACTAAATGAAGTAAAAAGATAGGTTAAAAAGTTGCTTTTGACATTAATAGAAGCGTTTTCACAGTTTCTGAGCACATATACTAGTAACTCTCAAGCGATGATGAAGCAGGAACGAGCGTGGTTTCCTCAAGTTGTAATTTTGTGAAATCACCTTGTATCACGCCTTGTGTTCCGTGTATATACTACACTAAATCTTCTGCAACCCTCAACCCATTGTAAAAACTAAAACCTCGTCGACGCTAAACCAAACGAAAACTGAAAACGTACGAAATGTTCGAGCTAGCCTCTAGATAACCGAACCATCGTATTCAGCCAGCCTAAAACCCTATACATAGACTTCTTGATGCCCTGTACGAAATACGAAACCAAACTACTGAAGACAGACTATATTCTAGCAATCTTGTTCACTGACCCTAAACCCATTGAAAACACCAGAAATTGTACAAAATATCCGTGTTAAACTCTAGATAACCAAACAATTGTATTGCTAAATATACCATTCTTGATGCCCTGCAGGCAATAAATAACCAAACAAATGAAAACTCACATTTTGAAACCGAGTTCGTCGATAAATCAAATATAACTTGAAACCGAAAGAAAATGTATAATATAGTCATGTTAAACGATAAATAACAAAACCATCGTATTCAGAGTGCTTGCTAAGCCATCAGTCATTCATTTCACTGTAAAGTACGCAAAAACATGCCAAAATAAAAAATAGATATTTCTGGCAAAGAGTCGAGGAGCTATATTCGGGCCCAGAGCGGCCAAGGGAGTCGTCCCGGTAAAAATCGTGGTCACCAAATTGTAGGGCTTAGTCTTAGATTCTGAGTGGTGGTTCGCTTTTTCTATGCGAAGCAGATGTTGCGAGATATGGGCTACGAAAGACTGGTCGGAGCGGCTCGCTTTCAATTGAAAGACACACCCTCACCACTTTTGCTATCGAATAAAGATATTTATCAATATCCATCCACCCAAAGATCAGTTATGAATGACAGAAACAGACCAAAAAGACATTTTCACGATTTTCCCCTAGCGCCTTCAGTGAAAAGCCTGCTCGCTCCGGTTCAATTATTAATTTTAGAGTTGCACGTTAAAGAACATCGAATCTTAAAAATTTCAGATGCACCCGCGAAGTACCAGAACACTAATTTTCGTGCATGATCAATGGTTGTAATATTCACTATTTTCAAGAAAAATCCTAATTTTGGCCGATATATCAGAGCGGCTAACGTGATGGGCGCATACAGCATAACTAGATAGCATGGATTACACCGAATTCAGCAAATCGTATAGACCCATTTTATTCCTAAACAGTACCAAATTGAAAAAGTTTTGCCTCGATTTTTACCAAAAGTTCAACATTCTGTGGCGTCACAAAGAACTATTAATGCTTAAGACTAAAAACAGCGGTTTTCCGTTTTAAATAATTCACTATCCCCCAAACTTATTATAATATATACATTGTGTAAAAATATATTATATACAGATCTTCTGAGACTCTACAGAGTGAGATAATCTCTATGTAGCTGCATATGACGCGTTATTGTCGCGAATACCCATTTTGGCGGGTTGGTAAAAATGCGGATTAATTCCCCTAAAAGGCTCCGCCGACCATCGACCACACTGGTCGGCTCGAAGGCCTCCGACCCTTGAATTTTGGACCCAACAAATCCCAGCTGACGAAAACGTAGACACGGAGCTGTGTACGGCAAACTTTTTTCAGAAAATGTTTCAGTGTAGTATCAAGGTTACTTCCTAAAACGAATATATATGCCGTAAAAGACTTACTGTCATCACCAACTGGACCCGCAGAACATTGCGCTGGTGGGTCACGTCCCAAATCTTGCAATTCCTAAACATAAAGAATATAATACCTAAACATAAAGTGCTGCTTCGATTTGTACCCAAAAAATACACCCAGCATACCTTCAGCCACGCTGGCGTTAAAACAGCACAGTTCCAACTGTTCCCGTCAGACTTTCCCTTAATGTGAACATTTAGCATTAGTTAAAATAACACGCCACATCATGACTACACTAAACGATTTAACTGGAGAGCGGGAGATCGTTGAGCGGACACACTTTCATCTGCTCAAATTCGTTATACTTTATCGAACGGCGCTTTGTCATTCTGCCGCTATTAATTACCTAGTACGTAAGCACATTGCTCAATAGATCACCGCATCAACCCAACGTTGTTACTGTTTCATCTTATTCAATGGAAACGCTACCGAATTTATCTCAAGAGTGAATTTCAAGTCTAATTTCAATCGGAGCCAACCACTGCCTTCTGTTGTCAGTCATGACGCACTGCCACAATCACGGGTTCATCCAAGAGAGGTATCTAGTCTGCAGTGTTTTCCACACTAATACTCGATGGAAATGTAGCACCGTTTTGCAGTTTTGAAAACGGTTTCCTTTGAGCACATCCTTTAATGACAATCATTAATTAATACCAAATAATTAAACAAAACTCACCTTCTGAATTCGTTTAAGGGCCATTTCGTTTATGATTCCGAAACTACTCTATAAAATAAAATTATGTGTCCGCTGAGACTATTTAGCAGTAAGAATATAAACAATAGCCTATCGCACCTGAAAGCAATGTATGCAAATATAACAAATAGGAATTCGCAGACTAGTAGATTGAAAAGCAGATGAGAAGCAAATAAGAATTCGCATTGATTGGAGTGGTAAATTTCGACGTGTCGGTTTGTAAGATGACAATTCACCTGCGACTAAGCGGATAGACTTGCGCGATAGTTCATTCGAAAGCTTACAATCTCTATTTATGCCTTCAAATTTCACCTACATTTGGCCATAAAAGTGCGCAAAATTGTCTCGTGTAGGGTCTAACAAAACAAGTTATCCATTGTATTTCGACAACGGGAGCAAATAGCCGAAATAGGCTGAATTTGTAGGGCAAAAATCTCTTTAAGGCTGTATATAATCTTTTGCTACAACCCTCTTTTAGGAAACTGGATCTAGGTCAAAGGGTTTTTAAATGGGCCAATGAGAAGCAAAATACACGAAACCGACAATATATATCTGCAATCGCTTGAACTATATAGGTGTTATTGGTCTCATTGTTAGAGCAATTCACCATCTATATAGCTTCAGATATATATATGTGCTTCTGTCGTTATTATTTAAGAAACAGGATTGGGTCAAAATGGGGTTTACATCGAGCCCATGAGATCCAAAATGCACATAAACGGCAATATCTTCCCAACAGCTCTAGCTATCAATTTGTAGAGCTCTCCATCCTCTAAGCACACCTTGAATCCTTAAAAACACACAATAAGCGAGCACGATTAAAGCAACATCGCTGATATTCAGATCGCTTCGTTGATGCTCAATAAAGTGGTGCACGTCTCTCTAAATAATGCAGAATGTTCCATCTGATTGAAACAGAAAGGAATTTACAACGGTTTGTAGGCAGCAGGATCCTGTCTATCGTTTGTGTGACTAATCCTGGCAGAATTGTCTTTATAACCTCAATAAAACCACAGCTCTTTCGTAATAATTTGAGTGCGTGTCTCTTTAAGTTGGGGTTGCTCAAAGCGGTATAGTTGTGAAACTTTATAGCATGAAGATACTCTGCCTCCAATTTATTGTAGTAATGTGGCAGAAGGTGCGAAACTTATCTGTGGTCAGGATCCAGTGGATCTCACTAGTTTCTACCGAAATGGAATTAAGAAAATGGACTTGCTGTAGAACGAGATAGCATCAATCTGCCCACAAACCTTTGTAAATTCTCATCTGTTGCAGAATTTTTCATTTGATTGAATCAGTTTAAGACCTAGTTAAGTCTTATTTGGCGGAGAACGGGATAGGCAGCTGGAGATTATTTTTAGCATAAATATATTTCAAAACCCGTTGAGATTACATAAATAGGAAATATAATGTACATACGTCATATCGAATCTATATTAATATGGTTAATAGGCGCAATGCAAGTGTCAGCAGCTCAGGATACTGTCCTGTTTGCAAACTAGTCGTTAAAGATCTTGACTGGTCTATAAAATGCGATAATTGTAATGCTAATATCCATTATAAATGTCATGGTTGTAACAATACCAGTTATAAACCGATTTCTACATTCCCAAAGAGCTTAGTAAATATCTATTGCGCGTCTTGCAAATGTAATATCGACTCGATAGAGAATCGTATTAAAGCAATTGAATTAAACTCGCCACACCGACCACTGCTGTTGTACTTTATACGCTGGACGAAACCGCCATTGCTCGTATTGTTTCCAAAGTTTTCAAGGCTACCATCACTGAAGCTGCTCGCAAATCCGCAGCAAAAGCAATTGGAGCAAATGGCAAGATACTGAATCTTGTGGTCTTTGGGCTGAATGAAAAAGATAAGTGCGAGCCATTCGTCCATAATTTATATGATAAAATAAATATTGCTCATTCCGAAGTTTGTGAAACTTTTCCCTCCGTGAGCGAACAGCTTGTTCGTAACCGAATTGTTAAAATCAAGATTCGTACTTATTCTGCTCGCCACAGCTTTTTGAATGGTTTTCGTGACGCGCTTAAGACTGCTGGGCACAGCTAAATGTTTGCCCGCCCAGATTTGACTAAGCACCAACGCAACGAAGACTGTAAACTGCGATGTGAGCTAAAGCGTAAACGTAACGTGGGTGAATCCGTGAAAACTTCCCGTGGAGCAATCGTGTCTGTCGGGATCACGGACCCCCACAGTAGGCCGAGGTGTCATCAACTCTACTGAACCTGGTACCTAGCAGTTTGAATTTCCAAGGCCTTTTTATACTAAGTGTTTACTTTTTAATGCCCAAGGTTTGACTAATAAGTTTGATGAATTAAAATTCGAGTTAGAAAATTCGAAATCACTTAGTTTTTATTACTGAAACCTAGTTCGATCAAGATATTTCCGATACTTTAATTGGTATGGGTGCTGCATATCAAATTTTCCGTTGTGACGGAATCGGTAGAAACACGGAGGTTGCCTGATACTCTCAAGGCATAAAATTGGTATGACCTTTGGCTCAAGGCATCACACGGATATATTAAAAGTTTGTGTGTTAACGTAGTCATAATAGGTAAACGCCATTGAAAATTTTCATGATATATCGTATTCCACTCAGTCCGGAAGAGACTTTTGATAAGTTTATTTCTAAACTATTAAATGTTGTTGACGGAGTTGATATGCTGGTGCTTGGAGACTTTAACCTACCGTTGCTGCAAAGTAGCTGTCCAGCAGGGAATAACCGGAACCGAAATTTACCGGAACCAGTAACCGAAACTGTCCATTTAAACCGGATCCGGAACCTGGCCATCGAAACTTATATATAGCTAAACAGATGAAAGAAGAAATGAAGATACAGTGGATTTAACATGTATATATAGTGCTTGAGACAAAAGAAAAGACACCTTCCCTTAGACAAAAAAACTACAGCACCTTGTGTCTCTGTACAATCCAGCACAAAAAGATTTTTGTTATTTTTAGATACTTTAAATTATGCTACCCGATATTTAAAAAATACAGCGCTTTATGACGCGGTGTTCTATAGCGCCAGGGAATAACCGGAACCGAAATTTACCGGAACCGCAACCAGCAACTGGAACCGTGTATTTAAACCGGATCCGGAACCGGAACCTGGTCTTCGAAATTTATATATAGTAAAACATATGATGGAAGAAATGAAGGTATAGTGGATTTAAAATGCATTAAAAATAACTTTTAACATTAAATTTAATGTATAGCGATGGTATTATTGCCTTTCTGAAACTTTAAGGAGACTGAGGAAGCTAATGTTTATTTATCGATCAAATATGTCGGTTTTTGGACATTCAGAGCAAAAAATGTCTTCCTATATACACCATTGCGTATACTGCGTCAAATCGAATGTGCTTACAAAGCTTGGAGCGTAGAATACACACTTTCGCTCTGTCTCCAGTCGCCTCCCTTTACTACACATACGGTTGTTGCATGTTCTTCTGTAGGAAACTTAAAATTATTGGTTTATATGATTCTAAGAGAAAATAATAGATAGAAGGTAATTTTCTGATCAGTGGCCAGAAACACTGTTTAGGCTAGCGTTGGACAAACAATGCCCGTCAGTTAGATCATAATAATGATAACTTTCTAATCAGAATGCTATAAATGAGACACACTGTGATGCTGCTCGCACAGTTTCAATAAATACAGTTCATTGCCAAGAAAGCAGTTTCTAGCTGCGTTGCAGATAACGTTAGTTTACTTCAATTTAGACTGATTTACCATGTTTACAAGCGCATTGGCGGGTGCTTGACGCAATTTATGTTAACCAAGCATACCCTAAGTACTTCTGCGTAAGCCATACTATGTTAACGAGTTGGACCGGTTTAATTCAAACGGATCCCACAGACTTCTGGATGTGTAAAATAGATGCTACAAGCATCGACCTGGCTTTGATTTAACAAACTCCTGCAGGTTATTATGAAAAATTCCTGCTCAAATTATGTGCCCTACCTACGTTTCACACGGCAAATTGGTTAGTTAATCTTTTCTTTTGCTTGGCTGTATTGGAGCTTGATCATTGTATAATATATATTACATATGTTTGGATTACAGGAAGAAGCAAAAAACGTGGAAAATTTTCAAACAAAATTTTTAAACCGGAATTCCGGTTCCGGTATGGTTTTTTCCCTTTGCCGGAACCGCAACCGGAACACGATATTCGCCGGAATCGGAATTCCGGTTACTCTCTGTAATAGCGCCTATTCAAACTTTACTTTGGCGTTCCGAGCACTTCCCGTCGAGAATTAAAATTTCCCTATTGTTACTGTCCCACAAAGCTAAGTGTTAACACAAACCATAACGTATACGCAGACTCTATATTTGTAGTACTGTTCACTGTATACCTAGTAGCTGCTCAAGTAATCGTTGGCAGGAGATATAGGGTGTCGTTTTTTGTCACACATTTCAGATGTGACAAAAAATTAGGACAAAAAGAAATACAGTGATTTATTTTTGTCTCGACGTATTTTCTTTTGTCTGCGATGCGACAAAAAAGAATACGTCAATTTTGTACTTTTAGGATTTGAATATACAGTAGTAGATTCTATATTATCATAAAATTTAGTATTATGAAACAATATAAATAATGTCATCTAATAAATTCGGACGGTATTATATTAAAAAGGGACCTAGATATAGCCAAGGGGAACTCAGCAGAGCAGTGCAAATGAAGGAAGATGGAAAATCTTATCGTGAAATTTATAAGGAGACCAAAATATGAAACACGCTACTGAAGACGGAACTTGATAGGGATGCTGGTTTGCGATCGCCAAGAAATGCTTGCCGAAGCGGACAACGCACAATTCTAGTCGCGAAAACTGAGCAGCAGCTTGCTGAACCACTGAAGATGCTTATTCGTTCGGGTAAGTTTTTGTATTGCGAAGGCGTTTTGCGAATGAGTGATTGTATTATACTTTGCATACATATAAATTTGCTTTCGTTATGTATAAGGCATGCACATGCTATAGGTATCATTGTTGTACAAGCGGGGTTCGATGTGGTCATAAAACATAAAATTTCTAGATCCCAGTGGTGCAAAATGTTACAAAGTATTTCTTCACCAAGGGGTACTTCTGTGGCCTGCTGCGCGTCTATGATATAATGTATAATTCATGTGTTGGTATGGTTACTGATATGCTTGCAGTTGCATTTAAGAAACTTTATACTTTTATTATACATGTCAAAATTTGAATGAAGGTTTAAACAGCGATATTAGCAATTTTGTTAAAAACTTGCAGATGGTCTATAAGCTCTTCAATCCTCACGTAGTCTAATCCGGATTTTTTTATATATATTCTGTCTATTGTTCAGGCTTCCCGTGTCACCAATCTGATATCCCGAAGTTTGTGCAAAAATGGATCAAGTCGGATTACGAAAACCGTTTTTGCAAGGTTTGGAAAGAAACCGATCAATGTCCGCAACGTTACTGGCTTAGGGGATTTCTAAAACGGCACAATTTGTCACTCAAGAAACCAGCAACGATTGAGCTGGCGCGATACAAAGCCACATCAAACCCATTCCTCATTTACGATTTCTACGATACTAACTTTGGAAATAAGTTTACCGCGTTGTGTTCGATTAATTTATTGAAGTTTTTTAATTTATTAATTTATCAGAAGAGTAAATTGTGCTTATTTGCACTGTAATCTATAAACCTGTGTTCGTACCGTAAATTTGTATATTTCTTTTTTCTAATTACGGTTTATCTATTGTATATACAGCAGTATTAATGACGAAGAAATATTTTCTAACATCGAAATTTGCCAAATGTTATTGAATAATTAAGAATGACGTATTCAGCTGTTCCTGTATCAAATTTAGTTTCAAAAGCAGTTTTCTGTCATTGAGCGGAGCTCGGCGAAACCGAACGAAGCGTTTTTATTTTCTGTCTGGGAGTACAAAGGTCGTTTGCTTCGATCTACTGGTTTTGCTCAGGCGCCGTTTTTTGACGTTTTTCTTCCGTCTCTGCGGGACCTTCTTCTTGTTCGCCCTGTCTTCTTTTTCGAATCGCCCGTTCGAGCGGTCGCCACAATTCACGGTTCTGGTCTGTTTGTTCTTGACGTCGATGTAGCCACTTTTCTTGTAATTCTCTCTTCTTGCTTTCTTTATAGTCACTCTGGATTTTATCCCGTCCCTCCTTTATTTTTTTCTGTAACGTTCCCGTCTTTGTCCACGAAATTCCGTTCTGACAACATTATCGCGCCATAGACGAACTCCGTTTTCTGTTCTAAGTTCATTCTTTTGGTGATTTCTTATAAGAAATTTGGATTTTGATAAAATTTTAAGATTTTAAAAGTTTAGAGACCCATATAATAAAGAATTTGGTGATTTGAAAACAAAATTTATGAAAATTAGGCCCTGGGACCCCTGGTAGCCTACTAGACCTTCGACAGTATAAGTCTTATTTTATTTCGTTTGAATGGGGGCAGGGTTGGACTAGGAATTCTTTAGACTACGCCACTAATTTTATTTGACACCTTTTTTGCTTTTCGGTTATTCTAACTCAGTGTTTGAGCGCACTATTATTCTAAGTAGTTATCTGATAAATTAGCGTTAGGTTAAGATTAATTACACGTTTTCCTCTTGTGAGGTTCGTACGAATGGTCTGCGAACGGCTGACCCCGCACGTTTATATAATTACTTTAACCTCGTCGTTAGATTTACGCTAATACTTTCCTTAAAGCCAACAGTATCCGGACGGCTTACTGATTAAAATTACTACTTTAATTAGCGCTCTTGTGAGTTGTGTCGGGGTGGCGCCTTTTTCACATCTACAAATCTTTCAATTTTCTACTAAAATACCCTGGCCGACCTCCACTCCCGCCTTGATGTTCCCTGTCGTACTTGACATGGTCTATGCGCGCAGCAGTCGCGAAAAATTCCCTATAAAAGGTGTTATTAAATATGTGGACTAGCTATGTATTTATGCATAGATATAAAATATATTAAAAACCTAAATATCAAAATTATCTTATATACATATATACACCAAAACTTAAATTTTTCGCCTAAAACTATCTACAATGCACTTTTTCTTTT
>JASANE010023058.1:0-10068 GCA_030248225.1 Trileptium ribeirensis
AATCAATTCTATTGCTAATATATCTATACATTTGGTTTACTATTAAGAATGCTTTACTTGACGGTGGATATATATCTGTATTTATGTATCGAATTAGTTTCATGGTATATATAAGAGAAAATCTTGTGCCCGCGCGTGCGATATTCCCAGTTAAATGTTTATTTCCAACATTTGACAATATTTTAAGATAACTTTAATAGGTAAATTGTCAACTCAAATAAATGCATCTTTTGTAGTTATTACACCAAATCTATTTTGTCATCCTAAATTTATGTTATGTTGGACAGCGTCGCACATATTTCGCGTCATACTTCGCCTGTAGAAGTCGCATTAACCCATCTAATAAAGAGTAAAATATCTCACCACAAGGTATCTGAGTTACACAGTTGTAGTCAGGTTAGGCATAGTTGCCATACTGAACTGACGTTTAGTTCAGAGTAGAATTTTATTGATTTGACACAAAAAAATTCCGACAGCACTTGCCGATCAAGTTCTAATTCTCATGTAATCTGCCAATGAAAATGAAATGCTTGCAAGCAGTGCAAATCATTAACCCCTGTTGTTGCAACACAGTTGCAACACTATATATTACGTGACACTCTGTTGTCATAGTTTATCCAGGGGTTGTTGTATTGTGGGATGTTTATTCGTTCGTTTTGCGGTGCGCTATAATTGGCGACCAGCAGCCCCGAAATAGCTCAGTGATTTGCGTACGACGTTTGCAATATGCAATCAGAGTCAGGGTTATCATACAATGTACGACGCGTAAGTTATTTCCGACATTAAAGAATTAAACAACTAAAGCATGCATAGCAACATATAGAATGGAATGGCTGCCATCTCCAACACAATGTTTTCGATGTCAACGATATATGCAGGGATTAAGCACCTGTTATTCGCCTTGTGGGTGTATAAAGTGCCTACAAAATCATGAACAAAACCAACAACTGTATTGGAAAACATCCACATGCTCTTCTGTAGCATATACTGGCCGAATGGGGGCATCCAATTGCTACTTAGAAATTTGAAACGCTGTATGAATTCATATAACGGGCGGCGAAACTCGCCTAATATATTAACCGGTGACTTTAATGCACATAATTCAGCTTGACACTGTACTCACACTAATCATGCCTGATACCTATTACACGATTTCTTATCGGCTCACAAACAGTCGCTACGGGCGCTCCAATTCAACGATGATACTTATACTTCCACTTGAAAAAGCTGAATTGTTCCATAAATTTCTCACATCGAAGACCGTGAACAAAAGAGACCATATTCCTTCACTGCCATTTCGAACCGATGCATTTCTTGCTGATATCAATCTCTCCAGTTGTGTGGTCGATAAAACACTTTTCAAGTTGAATGTTTATAAAGCTACTGGTCCAGGTGGAATATAAATCCTTGTTCTGAGAAATTGTGCCAGCAGTCTCTGCATATCGCTGTCTATTTTGTTCCAAAAATCACTGCAAGAAGGGTCTTCATTAGATTGGAAATCATCTAGCGTTATTCCAGCCTATAAAAACAATGGCCAACAATGTTACCCAAGTCGATACAGACCTATATGGGTTACAAGTTGCGTTGGGAAGGTCTTAGAAACTCAAATCAACAGCGAGTTGCGGAACCACTTAATATCGCGTAAGCTCATTTCTCCGAGTCAGTTCGGTTTCCTCCCTCAACATTCCACAGTTGACTAATGCATAATTTGATAGTTTCGAAAGACACGAATCTCCCACTGGCTGTGTTTTCTAGACCTTTCGTTAGCTTTCGACACGGTACCATATTAAGGGATTAAGTGTTAATCATTTGACTGTGGTATTCGTGATCAGTTACAACGCTGGATCCGCAGTAGTCGAGACAATCGTGGTCCTCGTCAGTATGTATTAGCAAATGGCGTCAAGTCTTCTGTACACAATGTTATGTCGGCCGCCCCCAAAGAAGTGTCATAGCACCCATTCGAATCATTCTTTTCATCAACATTTTATGTGATGTTCTATATTCAACGAAGCTTATTTGAAGATTGTGGTTTGGAATGTCTAATTTATACCGACGATACAATAGTACGATGCTATGGTCAGGACCAGTTTGCCTTGTCACTGTCAATGAATATTTTGTTAAGTAGGATTCACTTCTGGGCAACAAAATGGGGAATGTTGTTTAGCCCGTCAAAGACAAAAGCTAAGTTTATATCAAATAATATTTTACCACCTTATCCAATAAATTTTGATGATGTATAAATATCATTTGTTGAATCTCATAAACATCTTGGGTTAACGATATCTAAAGTCTTATGCCTCACAGCGATATTAATTCTATAGGCTATATGGTGGCCTTCCAGATATTTTTCCTTAAACAATTGTCATACATATCGCAGGCGATCATTATCAATCTTGCGTGAAATTTATATTCTATATATTTGTGCGCTCTGTGTCATTAGTTTATGAATGCAAGTAACGTGCAGGCTATGTTGTTTTTGATATATACTGAAGACTAGATCAAGAAACAGCAATCAGTTCTTTTGTGAGCGTTAAACTATCCATAAGCCTTAGGGTATTCTTTTCACCTCTAAAATCCAGCAGTAAAGCAATTCTTTTTTTCAAATGAAGTAATGTAGCGTCGACCAGCTTGTTAAAATAATATGCACACCTTCTTTTAAAATGACTACTTTGACATCTCTTATTGTAGCGTTGTGCCCAGCGATGTTCAGACTGGCGTAGCAACGGCGAACGGGAATCTATCGAATACTGCTCCAAGAAAAATGTCTGCGAAGCAATTGTATTTATCCAAATCGAAATATGTACCAGGTAAAGCAAAACTATATTATACTTGTTAATGAACCATGTTTTTGCAAAATATGCAATGCAAACAATACATTTGCCATTTTCAAAATATTTATTTGCGTTTTGAAAATTTTGTAGAAGAGTGTGTTTTTTGATCTCACTCACGTACGATGATGATGCAATAGACGATGATATAGCCTCTTTTCAGTTGACGCGCTTCAAGCATCCTAAGGTTCTTTTGAAGTGCTATCGATTACTCCTGAGGTTATTTTTATGTGGTAAAGTACATGAGTTGTGACTGACTGTAAGTCTTCTACAAAATTCTCGTTATCGACTATAGGTAGAAATTCACTTTATTTCAGTTCTTATATGTAATTTGTGGTTTTAGGATTAATATATTTTATTTGGTTCCTTAGGAAGATTTTCGACTTCTGCATTCAAATTACAAAAATGAACGTCGCAGAAAATATATTTGTTTATAAAACACTCAGTTAAAGCGGGTTCAAGATATTTACTAGAATCTGTTGTTCGGAATGTTTTTGAAGCATTAATACCGAAACGTCGCTTTATAAAGTGCACAAATATATTAGCGAAAATACATAGGTATATAGGTTAAAATAGCATTGCACTTTCATAAAACCGGTATGTTGCATGTTACCTTTGTGCCCAGTTGCAGGACCCGATGGTTCTCTCCGTTGTGCAACGAACAACATTAATGAAATCTTTACTAACAAATAACGATAATAACATGTAACGGCGTGCGGAGGCTGTGCGAGCAATAAATTAAACTATGACGCCAGAATTAGAGAACACCGTCTTATATAGCAAAGATTTCCTTATCAAAGAAGTGCAGCTTCAACGCTTCAAAGAAACACAACATCAAAGAAGAGCCTACGCTGCCGAAGTATGCAAATCTGCGTCATGCTGTTACGAATTACCAATTGAAAAAATCCGCTAAAGATCAAACGTTGTACCTGTCGTGGTTTGATCCCGGGCCTCTAGCTTGCCAGACTAGCGCGCTACCACTACACCACAGGCCGGTATCACTTAGGGTTCAGACATTGATTTTAATTCAATTAATTCTAGGCAAGCTTGTTTCCCATTAGGAGTGCTTCGTTGATGATTGCAATATTAAAAATTTATTACCGTTGGGTTTACCGTCGAAAATATTATTTTATTATAATTGGAAATTGTATGTTATTCAAGTGAGCCGAAAACAATCGTGGAGGAGTGGTCCCATCCTACCGATGCAGAAGTTAGGGGTTCAACTCACGCAAGTTAAAATTTTTTGCGTTTTCAGGCGAATGATATATAGACACATATTAATATGAACAGAACCCCAATTTTTTACATGATTTATCACATATTTAGCTTCAAAACATGTTGTATATTTTTGTATGAACTGGTGCTTCACGGATGAAAAGAAATAAAATTTGACAAGGTAAATTATGCATGATTAAATTTAAGCTGCGTTGGATCTGTTTGCCAAAATACCAATTTCATGTTCTCTTATATATTGCCGGATGGCTGGTACGTCGAACAAGCGCTGGCCAATCGCTAATGACAGAAGGGGGTGGTAAGGGTCGCATCTTAAGTTTACTCGTGCATTAAATAAGACTCAGCTCAAAATTTTGAGAGAGGGCAATAACCAACGTCACAGGCTTTGTGCCAGGTGTAACTAAAAATGCCACAAATTCCAGGCCGTCAGCGTTTCCAATTAGATGAAATGAACAATAAATCATTATGTTTTGAAATCGCCTAGTTAAAGACGTACAACCTCAATGATAAGCCGTAATCGAGACGCTAACATTGCAAACATTGTAAATAGTTAAACTAAACATTGTAAAATACAGGCACATCTCAAAATGTTCATTGAACACTGGAAACTCATCAGTGGCATCGAAGCATCTAGTACCACTATAATGTATATTTTAAATTTAAACAATCAGTTAACTCTTCAACATAATAAACCATTTAAACAAATAAGTTAGTTTATATGTGCCATCTCAAATTTTGTTCCAAACCCCTCTAATATTCAATGATACCCAGAATAACATTTTGGTATGCAACGTTTTGTAATATGCATATATAATATGATATTTTATATCACTTTATTTCGTTCGATACTTACAGATTTAAATGTTGCATGTAGCTAAATTTGAACGCCGATACACTATTTAATATATGAAAATGAAAATGCCCGCTTTAAAAAGCTGAGTAGTGCCAATCTCCGTTTCCTCAACTGTCAGGCCCGTACGAGGTCCAAAGTGGTATTCGGACAATCGGCAAACGTCGCAATCAGCCATTTTTACACGTATGCCACTCGAATTTACCAAGCCCGGCGGTATAAAATAATCAGCCATAATGCCTTACTGACGATAGTCCAATGTTCTACGGATTGAGCCACTTATTTATATTGATATGTATCACACATTGGCATTTGACATGTATAGCAAGTTAACCCTTTAGTTCGCAAATTGATCTATTTGCCATAGAGTAGATTGCGAAGCGTTGAAGTGATCGAGTTTATCGAGTGGCGTGCATTCGCACATGCGTTACTCTATGTTCAGTTCAACATCTCCAAAAATAACGTAGTGGCTAGTGTACGAGACTCGGAACCAAACGATATAGGTACAAGTCACCACTGCGACAAAAGTTTCTTTAAGATTGTACGTAATGCATATTAGTTTATATGCAAATTTCAGGAATGAACGTACTGGATCAGAAACAAAATCAAACATTGTCTAATGTTTTAAACGGAAAATATAGCCGACCACATTACAATTATGGATTTAATAGGTATGTTATCAAAGTATCTTAATCTGGACTTCTCCAATTAAAAATTGGTTGACCTTGCATTGTGGGTATTAGCAAACGTAGTGCACTAGCAACGGCCACTTTGTGATTTAGCTCATTTTCGAAGCAGATCTTCGGCCTTGAGTTTTAAAAACGTATAGATATATTTACATGCACACCAATAATGTAACTGTTGAATTTCGATATAACAGGGCACATAGCGCACATGACTTTGTAGCACAAACTTTACAACACTTAATCCCTGTGGATGTTGCAACATTCGTGTAGATGAAGCCTCTGCAGTAACTCACAATAACTGATGGATATAACACTACTTATACTTTGCAAGAAAGAACAGTTTACAGCGTTGGGTTCGTGTTATGTGTGTTGTTAATGTGTTGCAAGATTTTTGTCAGCCGAATATGACCCTTTTCCCATTTTTTGTTATTAATAAACCAACATATTGCAATACTTTCAATGCTAATTATACCGTGTGTAACCTCATACTGGCTGCCGCCATCCTGGATTGAAATAGATTTTCCATCATAAATTTTCAGGCATGCAAGTCTTTAGTGTTTCATTCCAAACAGATAATTTAATTTCGTAGAATCGTTAAGACAGACTGATCGTTCGTTTAGCCAGCCTAGTTTGTAGTTACTCACTTCAAAAGCTGTAGCCTTGACCTTAATTTTCAGTATGTAAATCTTTAGTGTTCCTTTCCAAGTATCTAATTGAATTTCTGTGGAATCCTTAAGTCACATAATAATAGTCACGCTGATAATTGCTTTAGCCAGCCTACTTTGTCGTTTGTTTAATAACTGTAGGCTTGACCTTGCTTTCAAAATTGGCATGTCAATGCATCTGGTGTCCAGAACCTGAGAAATTCTTTCTTCAGCTGTATATTGACCTTTGCAGTACATTATTTTTTCATTTATTCCACACAGTATTAATATCTAACTTTAAAAGCTCCGAAAATATGTTAGGGTGCGGCTGCGGATCTCCCTGCTTGCGGCATGGTAGGCAAAATAGCAAAGCAAAAGACATGAAGCGAAGTCTGTTCCTGAACTAATGTTTACCTTTGGAGTAACCTGATATATACCTATTCTACAGAATGACTAACCAATTTTAACGATATTTTATATTTTTTTATTTTAAAATTTTGAAGTGTGATTAAGCCATTTAAAATATATTTTAGTGTATGATTTATGGTGCGTGGTAATGATTTGATATATTCACATTTTTTATTTATTAAGTTCGTTTTGAAATTTAAACTAAGTCTTTGGAAACTACAATATTATGCGGTCGACTAACCAAGTCTAACTGAATAGTGCTGTAGATAAGCCTTGCCAAGCAAGCGGTCAAATAATTACAGGACACACGAAATAAACTGAATAATATGATCTACAATATTGCAATTTGGTACATGTTGGGCACTCCGTACATGTTAGGCATGTTCATACGAACACCACATGAAGCAGCGATTTATTTGTGAAATAATTGAAAAAACAATCATTAGTAGATTAAGAAAATTTGTCGATTATTTCCGAAGTGGACGGAAACCAAGAAGCATTGTGGAAACTAAGGAACCGTTACGTTTACATATGCTAAATTATATGCAGTTTTGAATTAGATATATATGTTCGATTAGTAAGTATATAAATTATTAATTATTCGTCAAATTGCTTCAGACAAACCAAATGAAATCACAGCATTAGAAGTCACGAATGCTAATTACGAGACTGATACTGAAAATTAAACTTTTGATTGAAAGGAAACGTCGGTTTGAACTGAAATATCAATTCACTGATTATCAATAATTAGCATGATTAATTGAACTGCACACGATCTGTTTATTTGTACTATAATATAATAAATGTCTTTCTTTATTTTATGGACAAGCTGTTTCCTGTTCACCAGGACTCATGTCACCTTTAGGAGCCGTACGTTAACAATTTAGCGTGGAGAGGGGTGTGTTAGAGGCGGCGAACACCCCAAGTTAGAATTAAAGAGTTAAATAAAATACAAAGCTTATCCTGAGGTTTAGGCCAAGACTATATCCTTAACCATACAAAATAATTGTTTGCCATAACTGATATAAGCAAAATTTTTTTAACCATTGGATATGTTGCATGCAGTGAAAATATATATTATACAGATGTTGCATGCTGTATTGCGAAAGCACATATTTCTAGACTAACTATTTATTCTGACTTCGTGCGACGCTAACACCAGTGTGAACCATACTGCATAAAGCATTGCCAGACAACAATTTATATGAGTAAAATTGCTGCATATACAAACCTTAATGAAACCAAGGTGTATATACAATAAATTAAAAATCTAGTCCTAGATTCTGTGCCGTGCTGTCATTTTATTATCTTAGGAAAAACTGCTAGCTATATATCTAAAAAGACGCTAGGTCGTGCCCGTAGTTTTGTTCTGACATAATACTTTTATTCGGACAATTTTCTGTAACGCAGTAGCTATGCTATATTCATACGTGCTCATAAGAGGTAGGGGTTTACCCCTTGAGGCGTCGGATAACCCCAAGGCGCAAGATACCTACTTCACCTCCCCTGCTCCCTGGCAGACTGGTCGATCTCTGGGGGATTCCGCGAAAACATATTTCCCATCGCGCGCGCCGAAGAGACGCTAAAAATTTTGCCAATTATAAGCACATTATCATTTTTATGTTTCATGTGCATGTATTTCACTAAGACATTAAACATTTGATAAAATTATGTGAAAATTAGATAAAACTTTGCGAAAATCATAATTTTATAACACTTTCAACAATTACAAAATTGTACACTTCACCGCTGGCGCAACTCCTTCCCCACGTGTATCTTTATGCGCCTCCATAGGATTTGCTTAGCAGTGGTTGAAAGGATCATGAGTGTTCTTGACGTTGAAATGTTGAGCTCTCGAAATTATATGTAAGGCGTTTGAACAAAATATGGCGGAAATTTTCAGTTTAGAATTAGGGTCTTTTCTTTTTAGCCCCCAGCCCGAATTTGATCAATTTTTAAGATACAGAGCTGACTTTGGTATCAGTCGATTCAGCTCGATGAGGCGGTTCAGAAAATACTCATTTTATCCACATCCCTGAAAAATTTTTTTCGATTTTTTGAAGTCCCAATAGTGGTCTCCTCTTGGGAACCCAAAAATTTTTTTCTTCGGAATATAGTCATGTTGGATACCGTTCGACTCGGTTTAATGAGAGAAATCTACTGGTGTGTGTTTTATTGAACTCTACGAAACTGTTAGAAAGTTATGAGGGCCCAAGTTACCCTGAAGGGCGGAAATATAATGCAGGCCATGCCGTTCTCGATATACTAAACCTAAGCCTTAGTCTTAGAATAAGCTAAGGTCTTTGTATGAGACATACACTAAGGCTAAGCCTAAGTCGGGGATCTGCCATCCCGCGCTAAGCTGTTCTTTTGTCTAACGTAGCCCCTCAGGGTTATTTGAGCCCTCATAACTTTCTAATGGTGACGTAGATTTCAATAAAATACACACCAGTAGATTTTTCTCATCAAACAAAGTCGAACGGTTCCCAACATGACCATATTCCGAAGAAAAAAATTTTGGGTTCCCAAGGGGGACCATTGGGACTTCAAAAAATCGAAAAAAAATTGAGGAATATGGGTAGAACCGCCTCATGAAGCTGAATCGATTGATACCAAAATCAGCTCTGTATCTTCAAAATTGACCAAATTCGGGCTGGCGGAGCTAAAAGAAAAAACCCTAGAATTAAGCCTTGGCGAATAAAGCCAAGACATTTGCCGGGCGTAATTTTCAGAGAATTAGTGGACTCTAGCATATGGTTTGTAAAGCGTTTCAATATAGCTAGATCAAGCAATGAAATATATACCGACTAATTTGATATATGCTCAGTGTTACATAATATGAAAACAATGCCCTAACAATATCACCATTATATTCCATAAATTCTGCACCAAACAATAGCTGGCCGTGCCTTAAAACCAAGCAACAGTTCCTAAGGTTCATTAATGTACTAATCGTAGATTGTTAACCGGCATAATCCTTGATTGTCCTGACTGATATCTTTACTTTTCAATTTCAATTAATTTATCATCCCGGTGCACGTTACATCCGCCACTTTGGTCAACTTTAGCCATTAAGATTTTGCTGTGGTTTAAGGAAGACTTCCAACAATACCCCCAAAAACGGCTACAACGGTTTTTGAAGGTATCACATTCTACCTTAGTATGTGAGTAAAATGTATCACGCGTTATCTACAAGGTTTAAATAAACATACTAATATTTCCATTGGATGTGGCATACCATCTTGTCAACATACATTTTCTTGCCGAAAGTAGAGTTTTCGAAACACTAGCAATAGAACTGAACAATATCACATCGCTACAGACACTTTGCACTACTCTTAATTCGCGAAAAAATAGTTGAGGGAGTGGTGTGCGATATCGTACACAAAAAGTTTCAGCTAAGGGTGTGTATTATCGCT
>JASANE010023059.1:0-44472 GCA_030248225.1 Trileptium ribeirensis
TATGTTCCTATTACTTGGTTCAGATTCATATTGCTCTTAAAAAGTACAGAAATAAAATTATTTAAATAATTTGTAATATATGGGTTATTTCTGTACTTTTTAAACTCAAACGTTTCGTGTGAACACGATCATTCCATTATACAGGTCTCCATCAATATCTTTTCAATTTGATTTAATAAACGCGTATTTGTTTTTAGCTTTAACCCCCAACTTTACTAGGCCTGGTTATCTTTTTAAATTCAAACGCTTCGTGTGAAAACGACTATTCCATTATCCAGGTGTCATCAATATTGTTTCAATTTGATTTAATAAACGCGTATTTGTTTTTAGCTTTAACCCCAAACTTTACTAGGCCTAGTTATCTTTTTAAACTCAAACGCTTCGTGTGAACACGACTATTCCATTATCCATGTATCATCAATATTGTTTCAATTTGATTTAATAAACGCGTATTTGTTTTTAGCTTTAACCCCCAACTTTACTAGGCCTAGTTATTTTTTTAAACTCAAACGCTTCGTGTGAACACGACTATTCCATTATCCATGTATCATCAATATTGTTTCAATTTGATTTAATAAACGCGTATTTGTTTTTAGCTTTAACCCCCAACTTTACTAGGCCTGGTTATCTTTTTAAATTCAAACGCTTCGTGTGAAAACGACTATTCCATTATCCAGGTGTCATCAATATTGTTTCAATTTGATTTAATAAACGCGTATTTGTTTTTAGCTTTAACCCCAAACTTTACTAGGCCTAGTTATCTTTTTAAACTCAAACGCTTCGTGTGAACACGACTATTCCATTATCCATGTATCATTAATATTGTTTCAATTTGATTTAATAAACGCGTATTTGTTTTTAGCTTTAACCCCAAACTTTACTAGGCCTAGTTATCTTTTTAAACTCAAACGCTTCGTGTGAACACGACTATTCCATTATCCATGTATCATCAATATTGTTTCAATTTGATTTAATAAACGCGTATTTGTTTTTAGCTTTAACCCCAAACTTTACTAGGCCTAGTTATCTTTTTAAACTCAAACGCTTCGTGTGAACACGACTATTCCATTATCCATGTATCATCAATATTGTTTCAATTTGATTTAATAAACGCGTATTTGGTTATAGCTTTAACCCCAAACTTTACTAGGCCTAGTTATCTTTTTAAACTCAAACGCTTCGTGTGAACACGACTATTCCATTATCCATGTATCATCAATATTGTTTCAATTTGATTTAATAAACGCGTATTTGTTTTTAGCTTTAACCCCAAACTTTACTAGGCCTAGTTATCTTTTTAAACTCAAACGCTTCGTGTGAAAACGACTATTCCATTATCCAGGTGTCATCAATATTGTTTCAATTTGATTTAATAAACGCGTATTTGTTTTTAACTTTAACCCCAAACTTTACTAGGCCTAGTTATCTTTTTAAACTCAAACGCTTCGTGTGAACACGACTATTCCATTATCCATGTATCATCAATATTGTTTCAATTTGATTTAATAAACGCGTATTTGGTTATAGCTTTAACCCCCAACTTTACTAGGCCTAGTTATCTTTTTAAACTCAAACGCTTCGTGTGAACACGACTATTCCATTATCCATGTATCATCAATATTGTTTCAATTTGATTTAATAAACGCGTATTTGGTTATAGCTTTAACCCCCAACTTTACTAGGCCTAGTTATCTTTTTAAACTCAAACGCTTCGTGTGAACATGACTATTCCATTATACAGGTGTCATCAATATTGTTTCAATTTGATTTAATAAACGCGTATTTGTTTTTAACCTTAACCCCCAACTTTACTAGGCCTAGTTATCCAGTGTAGGGTTGCCTATATGTAGAAGCACTGCAATGTCCCTATTTCTCTTACTCACGCTATTTCTAGACTGAAGTCCCTATGATATATTACTAAAATTAATTTTATTTCTACACGTCATAAAGTCAAACGCTGTTTGTCTCATGAAGTTTGAACTATATTGGATATGGATTTTGCAATTTCCAAGTGTCATCTATATTGAATTAATTCGTTGAAGCAGTATTTTGTTTTTGCCTTAACCGGTCAAGTGTCAACGGCCCTAGCTACTCAGTAGTCTTAAGTTTGTCTGTATGTAGCAGCGAATGTTAATTGTTTTTAATTAAGACTATAACCAACGCCAATAAGCAAAAGGCTGTGTTTTATTTGTCAATATAGTATGCTTTTGAGATTCAAATAAGAAGTTATAAAGCTACAGCCCGCTCCTAACTATACCTCTGTATATATGCTGAAGTGTGAAAAACATTGGAAAAATAAATAATGTTTTACCCAGTTTGCATCTTGTGGGAGCTGGTTTATCTGGCAGATCAGGTTCAGAAAGCGACGCATCGTTCTGACGTTGTAAGTTGGACTTTGCTATTTTCATTGCCTTCAACTGTCGACAATATTTCCCGCAAGATTTCTTGACCTACAAAAAATAAAACACAAAAAGTCAAAATAAACAAAACAATAAATTAAAGTAAAAATGTCCCTACAATAGAAATGTAGCGCAGAAAAATAATTAGGTGCCAGACAATTAGCTGTACTTATATATCCTTATACGTATTATAGGTCTCAAAAGGTCGCACGGGGATTATCCGCTCTAAAAGGTCGCACCGTCAAAGCCATATTTAAAGTAGAGACCCCGAACCTTGTGCCGACGTGCACTGAAAGCGAGTGAAAAATGTTAGAAAATTACAGTGATTTTAGAGCAAAATTGGGGTAAATGAGGAAAAATTATGAGAAGAATTGGAGATGCGGATAACATAACATAAGATAATAAAGTATAGTATATCGATTGCATACTATATGTTATATAATATATAGCAGATGTATAAATAACGTAATGTTTTTGATTAGTAATGCGACTGACTAATTTTTGATTAACGAAGCAACTGACTAATTTTTGATTAATAAACGAGTCACTAATTTTTTTATCAATCCTTTAACGTTCGAGCTAGTGTGCGTATTGTACAATATTTGACAATCTCAAGCCCATGCCACGGATAGAACCCCGATCGCATGCGAGAGAACGGCGTATGCAAACCGCTGAGCTATTTGGCAGCTATTGCTCGGTTCTTTAGGAACCTCACAAAGCGAGCGAATACCAACACGCGTGGAAACACACGCAACTCGACGTACTTACACAACGCGTTGCAATATGCGGTAATGCCAATTGGCAGTGTTGGGTATGAAAAGGTAATAGGGTTTATGTAGTTTAATACAGTAGTTTAATTAATGCTTTTGCGGTTGTTGGAAACCTGTTTAGCATACGCCGTGAAAGTCGTCAGCCAGTCGACTGAGGTCTATATGCTTTTACTTCCATATAGTAAATACATTATATAAACTAGACTATCGAAACTTTTTAATGTTATCACTAATAAGAAATATAATATATTTTGTTTAAATTAGTAAATTCCATATTCAATGTTTACGTTGGTAGAATTGTCTGAACAATTTTAGTATACTATTACTTCTTCAACCAAACTGTTGTACACCTTAGTATTGTCTCAAATGAAAAGGAGTAATATAATGAAATACATCAACGCTGTCGTTGTCGACCGTTTTATTTTCTGTCATTAGGTGATTGGTTTTATCTTTATTTTCATGTACTTTAAACTTGGAGGTTCTAAGGCCGGTAAAAAATATGCTTTCATGTGTAACCTAAACAGATGCAACGATTTTCCGTCCAAATCTAAGGCCGGATTAGCAATGGGGCCCTTTTCGGGCCTTTCTTTGTTAGTGTGTTCACTCAAATTGTTTGAAAGTAATTTGAAGATCAGGCAATGAGATAGAGTGCATTAAGAATGCGTTCTCCCATTTCTACTTCTTTGTTCTTACTTTTAGTGTTACTATTTATCGTCAATGATATCGTAAATAATAATGATTATATGCTTTGTTTGGCTGAACCACTTTAGCTGGGTTGCCCCAGGGCCTTTAATTGCTTAAGCCGAGACTGTCCAAATCGACGCAATATTACTGCTCTCGTTTGTGCTATTACATATACACTGGTTCATCTCAAAAAAATGAGTCTAGTATCATTCCTATTATGTGCATCATATATATATATTTCAGTATATAATCGGTTGGTTAAACTAATAAGAATAAATTTTCACCGATAGGTGTGCTTCAAAGCTGGTTGATGCTCAAAACTATATCTAGTTCTGTTTGGCCATACTCTGTTTAGGGGAATGACACGGCATTTTAATAGCATTATACGTTACGTAAAAACCTTCATATGCAAATTGATCAAATTTTTTAACAAATGATTACTTGATTGTCACGAAAATTAAACTCTTATCGTATTAAGCGAAACTTAATGGCAGTCATTCGCTGACCGTTGGCCGACAAAATATTTTGCTAGCTGCGCGATTGCCGGCAGGTAACATCAAATCCTGTGATTACCCAACATTGTATTTGGGATTGTGCCGACAGATGGAATACCGTGTATTGACCCACATACTACTATAAATGAGAACTTTTGTTGCAAACTGGAATGATTTGCATTGTCTGAACAAACTTGGCACTCTGACTGGAACCATGTAATTACCTGCGGTACAGTATCGAACAGAGGGTCATCATCAAACAGTTGCCCTGTTGTTTTCGGTCTTTGTTCATTTGGCATAAATCGATCCACGTCTTCTTCAACGTTGGCTGACAGACGCTGATTGTAGTCACCAGCGTCGCGCAAAAGTCGAAATAGGCTAACATCCGACAGGGTTTGGCAGTCTCTTCTCGATGGAAGTCGTTTTCCGATGAAAGGAAGTGATATCGTAAGGATTGTAGGTTCCGTGGATGTACTAGCTTGAGTGCCCTTGTGTGTAGTAGGTGTTACAGTTAGCGGTTCTTCTGTTTCACCATAAATATTGTGATAGGATACTGCAGAAATGGACCCTGCAGAGTGTGATGCTGAAAGGTTTTCGTTTGACGGAGATTTCGCTGTTGATGATACCCTTATTGTGGGAACCTTAAATCGAAACAAGTACATTTCAACGTATTCGCGGTATTTGTATGTGCAAGTTTCCAGACAAGATTAACGAATAATTCATCAGAAATGAAAAAAATTAAAAAGATCCTGTTTTCCAATCGTCTGCCGATGGTTTAAATGCAAGGTGTACTGTAAAATATCGATTACAAATTGTTACGATCCAGTGTAGGTTCTTCTAACGTCTGGCTGCCTAGATTAGCATATGTATTGCATAGATATGACTTGTTATAATTCTGTTGATATATGACACTTAAAACTTCGTGCGCCAAATTTATCATAGACGTCGTTTCAGTTTCTAAAATTTGAACTCTGAAGCTTCAAACACTCAATACATTAGCTATCGTTTACACATTAGACCAAGATAATGATCCTGAAAAGTTTTCTGAACTTTTAACCTACAAAACATATGGGAAAACAACACTCAATTTTGCCAAAGTATTTACTTACATTTTTAGGCAACAGTACTTCCTAGATCTGAATCACTGGTCGGCCGGGTTGCCGGGAACATAAAAATATAAGCTGTTTTCTGATATCTATCTCACTGTTTGGCTATTCGAATATAACACTATAATGGTATAGGGTCAGAAAATTTCTATTTTCTTCAACCTTTCTTTTGGTTTCCCTCCGAAATGGTAGTTTTTAGAATTACATTTGAGTGAAAGAGTTCACAATGCGCCTAAATATTTGCAGTTGTAAATAATGCAAATATTAAACCACCGTGAAAATTATTCGCCGTGTGGAATTTAGAGCGAGATTTGTTATAACTTTTAGAGAACAATATGTTTGTTCGATTAAAACAATCAAATGATACTAAATTTGCAGGCTAAAATTGTGAATTATTCATTTAAGAGAGAATAATATGTTTGTAAGATGAAAAAGTTTTAATAATACTAAATTTGCAGCTTAAATTTATGAGTATATTATTAGATAGAAGTTGTATATACTTACCTCACTTCGTTGTTGGAGTGTATGTGTGGGTGTTAAGGTCGTTTTGGACACCATTAATAAAGGAGCCGAACTGGCTGTCAGATTCGCTTTTATCTGAGTCACAAAAGTTAAAGATTCATGACTAGCTGATGAGGTTGATGATTCCTTAAAGGTTTTCAGTGGGTTCTGCACAGAATGTGATGTCAAAAGCTCCGTTGTCGCTGAAGTTACCTCTCCTTTTAATGAGTTAATATGAGTTGTTAATAGCGTGAATTGCGTTGCATTCTCGACGCTGACTTCTAGCACGGGCATCATTGCATTCGAGTTAGATGAAAAGATTTCGCCTGCAAAAGTACATTTCGTTCCACAGAAATTAATTAAGGTAAATGTGTTTACATGTAGGTATGGTTAAATTAAATTAATTTTGCACAAGCTTATATAAAATTTGGGGGTTTTTAAATTGAAAAACAAACAAAATAATTTAAACACAAAATTGAAACACAACATAAAATTTAAACACGAAATAAAATAATTTACAGTACAATACAATACAAATTTATTCAGTTCCTATGGTACATACGAGACTAAATTTATTGCAGTGTTCTGCTTCTTCAACGCGTTCATACGGCTCGAGAATGAGCATTCATTAAGTGTCGTCCGCACAGCATGCTTACTAGCGTTCGCTGAACATCGCCACACATGTGTATAATAAGGTAGAAAATTCACATAAGGAAATTAGTAACGTAAGGGCAGAGAGGGGGGTAACACCATGCCTCTTACATCTGTCTATATATCTGTAGTAATTTAAAAGATGTTATATCAACCTGATTGAGTAGTACTCAATTTTTTTTCATTTTGATTTTAATGGCCAGATAGTAATATATATTTATGAATCAGTATTTACTAGGATTTCTAGATTTACTAGATCTGTAGTAATTTAGACGTAAAACTCAAACATAATTTTCTTCCAGTTTTATGCCGCAATCAAGTTTATGAGGAAACAACTTTCAGATCACTTCAACAGAACCATCCGCCATATTGATAATGATGCCAAATCTACCACACGTATTGATACCTTAAAAATGCTATGTTCTACTCGATTTAGTTTAAGATAGCATGATATCCCTGGGTGAGCGCTATAACAAGTGACGTATCATGTTGATGCAATTGATTATATCTTCTATTGTTCATTCGGCCATTTACAGACGAAGGCTTGCTTATATGCGAAAATAAACATTTTTTATTATTTGCATGGTTTAGTACATAGGTGCCCAACATCCGTCGGCTCGGGGGATTTAGATAGATCCGGCGGCAGTGGGAAGTGCCGGTGTGCAGCGGGGTAGGTATCTGAAAAGTTCTCCCTCTTCCAATTTTACTCGTAATTCCCTAACTGTATTCATACGTAAATAAATTTTCTCTGCGCTTTCGGTGCGTTGGGAGTGAGGTTTTGGGTATTGCTGTGGGACCTCAGGGGTGGTAAATACAGTTTCGGAGGTTACGCCTACTCCCCTAGAGGCACCTATGTGTATAACATTTCATGTCATGTAAACACTGTGTATATAAATAAATAAATATAGGTATTATATATATATATATTATTTAAAAATATATATTTAAAAACTTCTATAAAGCATACTGTAATAAAACAGGAACTTGATTAAATCCTACCCTGAGCGACAGTCTTAGTAATAGTAGGAAGTTCAGATAAAATCAGACGACAAGAATATGAAACTTACTATAACTTTATGCCCAGCAATACGTAAACTGTAACGTGTCCGGTAATGTTAACTGAATACATCACAGCTTGTATACATTGAGAACGATCCAGTACTTTTGTTTTTATATTTTGGCCGTTTTTGAATCGATTATAAAAATAAATAACTTTCGGATTTAATAATAACAAGCACTGTGAAGCTTCATCGTGCGCTTGAAGACAGGAGAGCTAACCGAGAACTTTATAAATCCTTAAAACTTATGATTATTGGGAACTGTCTGTGGAGTTTTAAAACAGCCATCTAATGGTATTGTTTTCGGCGTTTCAAAGCAAAGCTAATCGTTTTCATATTTACTGTGTTTATTATTAGAAGTTGTTTTCGCTATGACTTACGCACATGGTTTTATGTAAAAAATATTTTAGCTGACTATACAAAATCAGTGCAGTCTCATTAAAATATTATTGAAAAAGAATTACCTGCTTTCCATAGCTGCTGAATAAACTGTGTGATGAACGAAATACTAGCAAAACTATTCATATCTTCAAGTGCGTTTAAAGCACAGCGGCATGTATAATATTCAATAACATAATTAGTGAAATAATCATTCTCGCACTAAGTATAAAGATGGTAGTATATCAACAACTCATCCAATCATGTATATGAATTCCATTAAAAAAGTATTATTTTCCACGATATGATACGCGGTAGACCTATACAGGAGGAGGTCAGGTGGTGGTAGCCTTGGCACTGTATACATATATATTAAATCAGGTGATCAAATAGTTACTATTACGATTTGTTACTGACAATTAACTGTCGAAATTATTGCGAATCGCTGTTAATTTATTGGCCAAAGTAACCCTGAGGGGCGTAAATAAAATGCAGGCCATGCCGTTCTCGATATACTAAGCCTTAGTCTTAGCCTAAGCTAAGGTCCTTATATGACACAAAGCCTAAGCCTAAGTCGGGGGGCTGCCGCCCCCCGAACCCCCTGCTCTAAGCTGTTCTTTTTCTAATTGGCCAAAGAAACTTTTAGGGCCGGAAGTGACATGCGTGCCCAGCCGTTCCCGATATATAAACTTAACCTAAGCCTTAGCCTTAGCCTAAGCTTTGTGTCTAACTTAACGCTGAGACTAGGTCTAAGCCGAGAAGCTTTCCTATCTCGAGGTCCCCGCTCTTAGCTGTTCATTTTTCTAACGATATAACATCCGACTCCTAAAGGTGACAAACACGTACACCAGTCAACCCGTGTAGTACTAAATACGGGATCATTCATACATGCACACATGGGTAGGGGTTACTCCCCGATGGCCTACTTACTGCCGCCGACATGTCGCCCGACCCCCTTGGCGGCGCCGTACCTATAGGTTTTTCGCTGCGGCATAACTCGTCGGCAGTATCAGATCGAAAGGATGATTAGTGGAAATTTTACCGAGCTGGTCAGAGAAGAAGAGCGACTGGAACTACGTATCCGCGAAAATTCGACTCAAGAAACTGGAACGAATCGTGAAATAGGCGAACCGCAGAATATGGATGTGGTGTCAAAGCCACAAATGGTTGATAACCAACCAACCGGCGTCAAAAGCCGAAATGCTACGAGAATACTTTTGCTGTCCTTATAAAAATGTGACACTAATAAATACATGGTCGAGATTACAAGCCGAGAAAGTCGCAAAGCCGGCACAAAACAATGGTGAAGAAAGAAAGTTGAACCGGATGGCAAAACCACTGGAGCTTCAAGAGGACTACAATCGAAATGATCGTACCGCAACCCAGATGGCAGCACTAAGTGCCAAATACCTCCGCCACTGATTGCTGGGACCCCCTTTCCTGAGAGGCCGAAGGCCACTCTCTTCCGGGAACCCGGCAGCCCCTGGGACCTCGTACCTCGGTGTTATATACTGGGTTAACCGGCACTTGTTTTAGAAACGGTACATTGGAACCATATTTTTATGTACTATATTTACTCGATAATTATTATTACATTTGGAATCTAGAAAATAGCAGGTGGAAAGTTTGTTTTTACTGAAAGAACCAAATATTCACTGCCGTAAGAAATGCTTGACAGTTTCATTGTCTGTTGGCTACAAAATCTTTTCTTCGCTGAAATCTAAAGCCTTATAAACCGATCTCATTAGATGAAACACCAACCATGTGTAACGGAGCGAACAAATCTTGGAGCAGTTTCTACCGTAAAAATAGGGCAACTCTATAACATTGCGATTCAAGTGCCTATAAATGTATATGCTCTATATATATATAAATATATATAATTACTAGTTGGGAAGCCGCAGCCTCACGCTACGAACAAAAATATAGAACAACTGTACTGAAAAACTATGCAGATTAGCGAAAAATTGTGAAAACTCCGGGAATTTGAGAGAGAAAAATTAATCCCTCCTTTCCGTACCCCTGAGGCATATACATAGGAGTGCCCATCCGAGGGTACTCTAACCATTTCAGCTCCTTACCGGAACGTCGGAATGATAATTAACTATTCCAATTGAATTAGCAGTTACCTTTATGAGACAAAGTTTATTTTTTCGATCTCTGGACCCCCGAGGCTGGTATCGAAGTGACTTCCGTCGGTAAATTGACCCCCATAGCTCTTTACTGGTACCCCACAGACAAAAATTAACCAATCGAAGCGACTATGGGATTTCCTATGTCAGACTAAATTCGTTTTATTATTTTTGTATGCCTGATGCTCATTTTGGAGTGCCCTTTAAAGGTTAACCTGACCCTCCATAGCTGCTTAGCGGAGCCTTGACAAAACTAACTACCTCAGATCGACTCAGTATGTTAAATTACCTTGTAATGACACTAACTTCATTTTTTCAATTTCTAGACACATGATGCACAAATAGCAGTGTCTTTTCGAATGTACCGTGCCCTCTATAGCTCCTTACATACTAAATGTTTAAATATATAATTTTCAATTTTTTACTTCTTCTTATTGATGCTTTTACATCTCATTGACTGTGCGCAGAAAATATTCGGACAAATTATCAAATTTTAAATGTATATGAAATTTAAAATATTATAAATTTTTTGTAAAAAAATTTGCCATGTATTGTGTCATTCAAACGGTGTATAAATCAAATCAACCCAACAAATCAAAAAAGACAAATCAAATGGTGTATAAATGCATGATCCAGAGCATCGTTTAAAAGCTACAGAGGAAGCGTAATTAAGCCACTATAAATAATGATCAAAATTTCGAACAGACTAAAAGATCAAAATATCAAAGTGATAAACACCTCAGCAGCAGGAGCAGGCGATTATCTTAGTAGTGTAGATATAATAATAAAGAATCCGTAATGAACCCTTGAAGAAAAGTGTGACACTCACGCCATACTACATTATATACGCTGTGCGATGATGCCGTCCATTTTGCGTTATTTGCCACAGTTTTAGGGATACAAATTTCTAAGTTTTGTTCTGCTCTAACCAACATTCGCCTTGTCCAGCTAACTTTTGTTAAACATTCGAACAAAAAATAAAAATGAATTATTCTTTTGTTCCAATTTGGAATAGAAGTTGGGGGAGGGGTGAGGGTAGAATAAAAGTTAGAAAGGCAAGACAAAAATCGAGGATCAGGGAAAAAGTTGCGGTGACAAAACTACGAACTTGTCACCTCTCTCTAAAAGTAGGAAAAATAACCCAAAAATGGACTGAACGATCTCACGCGGTAATATAATGTAGTGTGGCACTGCCGATATACCCTTTTAGAGGGTTCATCATAAACTCTTGGCATAATCAATATGTTAATGCATATAAGGCAAGTTCTTCGTAATACATTCCCAACTACCATTGGGTCATTGGTGCTCTAAATGCAAGAAAATACGCAACATATGTATCAAATCCACAGCTTTATAGAAAACAAGGACAACCTATTATACCATATTGTAGCAAAGATATAGTCTCATATTTTTTACTTTTTTACTAATGAATTTCCATCTTTCGTATAAATTATGCCTTATGGCAGTGTAGGTATGATTTTATTACATAACTGGGTTTCAGGGTTTTAAGCCTAGGTTCTTACCCTCGTTTTCCTGCAAGATTCAAATGTCGCTGTAGTTGAAATTAAGAATTCGGTGATCAAGACTCCCAGTATTTTTAATTTTGGTAGCAAATAGCGCATATTTTCTGCCTAATCAAAAACGACGTATTCCATCTTGCATGTCGAAAGTCAGTTCAATCCAATTTGCTTTTGAACCTTCACCCCAAACCCGAAACTGTCCAATTCGGATGATACCGAGATAACATTAAAACCGTACGACCCAGCTTATCTCTATCCAGTTTACCAAAGTTCATTTCGGCCATATCTCCACAAAAAATTTTCTCTACAAAAATAAAATTTATCTACCATTCACACCGAATGCACTAGCTGAGTTAAGCGGCGCCGGAATATACTGAAACCTTTTGCCAATTTCACGATTATAACACATTTCTCGAAAAAACGCATATGGCTCGTTAATTCATGATTGAATCGATGTGATTTTACTTGTCTCAACTCGCTAATACAATTTAAACAACATATATAATTAAATATTTATCGAAAAGATATTGAAAGATTTCTGTACAAAGGTTTAGCCTATGGTAACGCAAAAGTATTGAAAAAATTGTCAAAAAACGAATATGCACGGATCTGGTCTCATCAACCTGAGTGAATTGAAACCAAAATTACTGATATTTTTCCAGGATTGACAAATTTCGGTCTGGATGGTCCATTCATTTTTGTTTTGGCACTATAATGCTTTTCAGAATTGTAATGTGTAGTAAATTCAAAGGTATGGGTCTCGCTACAAGTTAGTTTTGCTAACATGTTATTGGCACTCTAACTTAGGCCCATGTAAATATTATATATAATGCGATTTTTGGTGTTGCACAAAGTATAAAAAAAATTTCAATTTGTCTAAGCTGTGCATAATAAATACATGTGTTTGACTTAAGAAACGATCCAATAAAGACACAGTACGGCATATGCACCTATTTTACTTACATCTTAAGCAATTAGGTAAATCAAATGCCCTATGCGTACTGTGGCATACATGATTTTCATGGTCTGGTTCACACACGCGCTTCATGTGCATACTACTGTTATGCATTTGTAATGTAAGAAAATCAATGCAATTTGGTATGAAGCGATTTGATACACTTTTGTATTAATTTTTACATTCAGTACATTAATTTATTAATTTCATACATTAATTTTTACATAAAAATGCAATTAGTGTTTTGATTAGCACTGTGTATTATAGAATTTAGTTCATAATATGCTAATTTTGGCATATATTTGCATGAAATACAATATATTTAGAATTTTTGAATTTTATGAATTTAAATATATTTTGTATGAAACGATACATAAATGTGAGATGTATAAATTTGTATGAATAAAAACTATTATAATGTACTATTATACATTTATATTTGTATTTATTTGTATGACATGAAATATAAATATATATTTAAGGTATGAATATGTTATAAATATTTGTACGTAGGCCAATATTTGTGCGAGATAAATTGTGCTGCCCTGGGGAATCTACTACAACTTATGCGGGCATAGTCATAAAACATTAATGTACGACTGGACATACATTTGTTGCACAACTTGTTCACCATACAGTTGATCACCTTTCTATAACCTGCTACGCAATTTTTATAGCAAAACAATTTCACACAATAGCACAAAAGCACGAAATTACCCACTATACAAATTTTAATCGATTAGTTTCTAAGCATTTTTTCGGTCCGTTTTTTGCTATAAAACCCTCAACCCTACTTAACGTTTCTACACAGCGCTGATAGCTGTAAACGAAAACAATTAAAAACAGAAAATAATCAATAATTTAACCATTATGATCATATTGAGAGTTCGAATTGAATAAGTTTTCTCTTCAAGCACACGGTTAATCTAGCTAGTTTATTATTATTTCTAAAACAAACATTTTGTTTTAAAATTTGCAAGGAACGGAAAATTAATCCAGCGCTAGCAATACAATAATGTTATGAATTATTTTCAATTGTCGAAAAATCCACAAATACTCAACGCACTGACTTGAAAACGAAACGATAGCCGGCATTGTATATGTGATATGTGATCTTTTTTGTCATATTACGTGTCGTTTTGAGCAAAATATAGTTTTAATAAATAGTTTTACAGCTGATTTGATTTAATGTGTGTAATGTGTACTAGGGGAAAAATTTTCAAATTGTCTCCACGAAACAAAAAAACCACTTTCTAATTAAGACAGGTTGCACTGTCAGCTTCCTACAAGCGGTGCCCATGCGACACGGGCTTGCTCGAGCGTTAGCGTTGGTTAGTTCCAAGGTACCGATTAGGTTAACAAGCCGCAGACGGACTTTATTGCGTGCACGGCATGATCCTTTCGGCTGATTACATCTCGGATTAGTAGTACCCCTCCCCCTGGAAAGTCAACGCGTAGGCCTTTGTATAGCTAATAAGATACACTCGTCGTTCGTTATGCCAGACTAACGGAAGCCAAATATAATGTGGTCTGAAATTTTTACTCATTTACTATATTTTGGCCTAAAATTTACACAAGATCGAACATACCAATTTTAATAATTATCACGTATTCAAATTTTGTGTGTCTCAGTGTTCATGTTATGACTCCCAAAACTGTCCAAACTTCCACTTATTCGTATTGGCAACTTTCAGCCGATTCTAACTTATCCCAAGTTCCATGAATCGGTGGCATCCTACTGAGCCCAATATTGTTTTTGATAATCGTTGCTTTTTATATTGGCGAGTTTTATCAACACTCGTAAAATCCAAAATATTGTCTTGGCATAAGTATAACCGACGAAGTCAGATTTTCATTATATATGATCATTCGTATTTGACGCACGTACCAGGCGAATTTTTCTACAGGTTGTTCAGCTAATAACGCCTATTATACTAGCCCATTCTCTAAAACTACCGACTTACGCTAGGACACTGTCCTACCAGAATTCAGGCTACGTTTTCATAATTCGAGACTCCATCAGGCTTTGATGGCAATCATATTTTTTCAATGAACCATGGTACAAATTTTGACAATACCATTTGCCTGACGTGGTTCTCAACATTTAAGTTTTTTCTGAATAGGGGTGGCATGCTGAGCATTCCTGGCTTGCACAATTTTGGTTTTATGTAATTGTTTAATCTGTGTTGCAAGTAGATGGAATTTCATATTGTTAGATGACGTCCTCGTGAGTGTTTTACCAATAAGAGCACACCGGAACATAGTTTAGTAAACCCAACTTGGTTAGCCTTCAAATGTGCAACGTTTAAAATTTACTAAAATCAAAATTTCTAAATTTGTAAGGTTTTGTGTGTTAAAATTTGTAATTTTTGGTTTGTACGATCAGTGGTAAATTTTATAATTACATTGACACCTTTAGGTCGTCTTATCGAAACCACAACTTCATCTTAATGACCACCCTACTACTGACTGCTTAAAGTGTGGTTGTGCCGGTGAACAGTGTACGCTCAGTGCAATCCTGTTTCTGCTTCGGTTAGAAAATGCAGTTCCGTGCTTCTGAAGAGAATCGTATGTCTAGACAAAACCATCTGCCAGGAGCGCATCAGTCTAGCTCTGAGTGGTAGTCCAGCTCATACATGCTCAAAGTCAGAGGTCTCATGTTGGTAGCTGGGACCTCGGAGGAAGGCATTTGGCCTTTGGGAGGGGAGGGTCAGTCCGTCAACACGAGGGGGTGGGAGGTGAGGCCTTGCATCCTTCAATAAGTAATGTTGATGGCCGAATTACTGCCCGTCAGCGACATTTAATGGTCTACAGTTGACGACGTACTGCCAACGTATGGATATCACACTTTGGAGTTCCTCAAGTCACCATCACTGATTGATGAGCGGAATTCGAGTCTTATTTATGGAACGACGTAAATGTCTACGTTAGCTATCAAACGAAAACGTACAACGGCATGTGATCCGCAGCCAAACAGCGCTATCGAACGTTTCCACAGTACGCTCAATAATATCCTACGCACACGGTACGCAAGTCAAGAATGAGTCCGTAATCTCCTGTTCGTTCTTTTCGACAGTCAAAGCACAGTCAACGACTCAGGATTCGCATCGGCACAGCTCACTCTGACAGATCGCATTCACATTGCTGGTTGATTGCTCCACCACTCAAGCGAGCCGCGATCAACGTCAATCACTCAGTTGACCACGATTTACGACAAAGAATCGACGCTATGATACAGCATGATCGAAAACATATGCATACAATGCCGCACATTCCGCACGAAGCTGTCCGAACGCCGATTTACTCCAAGAATTGGTTCGATTCGCTGCTGATGTAAATCGTGGATCCGAACTCCAATCTGCTGATAGGGTGGCTTATGCAGCAACCCAAAACCAGTTTGTTGAAGCTGCTATTATAACAAACTGAAAGTATTTGAAAAACGTTAAAACTGGTCCCAAATTAATAGAACCAGTTTGTATTACCTTAATTTACATATCGGCGTATCTTGCCTATATAAGCCAGACCGTTTTAGATTTGCGTCTCAATCGTACTTCTATGTCGTTGAATTCAATCATATTACTGCGGCCTATCGTCATATTTTCTATGTATACATTATAATGTTTAATTGTTAATAGCTTTATCTTTATTATATTCTTCAACCGTCCACCGGAGTAAAAACCAAGAAGTCTTACATTGGTGAGCTTTTGACTGCTACAGTTCTTGTGTAAAATCAGTTTAGGATCGGAATCGTGATAAATGTACGCGAACAAAAATTTCCCTGATATATCGTCATGTAGGCACTGTTCACTATGTTGCGATTCAGCATCGCATTTTTCACCACATACACGGGAAAGCGCGATTCCAATTACGTTTTGGTGTACACTACAATACACATATAGACTGCGAACATAGCTGTCCGATTCAGCATGTGATTTGGTGAACGCGAACAACCGTGCGAAATAGAGAAATGTGCGCGTACGCAAATTCTGTTCGTGCTTCGCACAGTCTTTGTTCGCGTTCATTAAAATACGAATACCGATGGCAGAAATGTCAACTCGATGTTGTTCGTGGTTTTGACAAAAGAACTACCATGGTGTACGCATCTAAAGTGGACTCACACATAAATATGTGTTTTTGTTAGCAACATACTAAGTGTTTTTATAAGTAAAGGTGCCAGCTCGGGTTAAACAAAATATAGACAGTTATTTGTTCTAATTGCATGGAGCGACGACACACGTATCATTTCCTCAAGTTGTTCGGATTTGTTTCAAATGCATACTTAGTTGGAAAACAATGGCGTGATCGATACCCTAATAAGAAAATTAGTGTTACCCAGTGGCGACGTTTTACTCTCAATTTGTTTCGTTTGGTAAACTATTACGGGTGGGGATGGACCATGAGTTCGTTCAGAAACTGCGATATCCTGACGCAATTGCTATTTATTTGTTAATTATCTTTTCGGCAATACATAATACCGTTATTAACGCACTGTATAAACTATTTTTTGTTTAGAGACAAGGCCAACTTAAATAAGTTATTATCTGGTTGGCACTACTATCTATTAGAATCTATTTAAAATGTATAGAAGCATTTAACTAATTCCTTAGATACCACGCTTTAAGCTAGCAAAATGCGATAAAACATTACAGAATGCTACGAGAATTATGAATGAATGTGTTCAAAAATCATATGTAATTTATTATACAAAATCATGAAAAATGACATAAAACCACAATCATGCGAAACAAGACAACGACCATTTCCCAAACACGATACTAATAACTCAAGCTTAGTTAATCCTAGGATTTTCTTCATGACGTGGAGCGTGGCCATAGGCCGCACTTCGGCTTCAGGGTCGGGCTGTGAATCTCAAAATTTCTTAACTCAATGTAAACCACACTCTGAGGCCAAAGCGGGATCCGCAAAGGCCAACACCCTCTTGCCTACAAATACTAGTCGTTTGGACCCCCAACGCTGCATGAGCGCCGAGCCTTCAACTAACAAACAAATTTTGAAAACAGTTTCACCTTTGGATAGCCTAAAACAAAACTCTTCCAAGATAGTTCACTCTCAATTAAATTTGTAACCGTGATGGGCTCAGGCAAAATTTTTCTGAACACTAATTTTAGCGCGAAACCTCCCATAGATCACGGGGAATTAGAAAGACTTCAGGACTTCGGCTAAAGTTATCCTACTTAAATGATTTACACAGAGACTCTCGACCAGAATTTCGATAATTACAGGAAAATACTTTCTGTAGCGATTCTAGAACGACGTGTCATGCGTTACGGTTAAGGGAAAAATCAACTCACGTGAAGGTGATTACCTGCGTTCAGACCTATGAATTTTAGAGTGTTCTATTTGTATACATGCTTTTTGCCGAACCTTACAGAAATCAAACTACCTTTTTCTTGTCACCACCCTGTTTCTATCCCTACAGCAGCACCAGCTGAATAAGGCTATGGACGCCTACGTGGTTCCGTCATCAATTCGTTCAATCATCGCAATGTTCTATGCGAATAATCCAAAGTAGTTATGGAGCGATAGAACCAGTCAGTAAAGTCTATCTAACTCCGCGCTGCCGAGGTCAAACTGAGCTAACTATTTTGGGCGTCAGTTGGAAACTCAAAGTTTTCAGCTATACTCTAGCATAGCGATTTGACGCCAGCGAATCGAGGCGATTTTTCGTCGCTCCTTATTTTTGCTACCTTCTTTCTCATGACAAATCGGAAAATGTTACACATTTTCAATTTCGCCGGTTACCGCGAACCAGATTGTCATCTTCAAGAAAGGGAAAACAATGGGAACCATCTACTAATATGAGACGAAGACCTAAATTTTGGGACGAATGTTCTGTTCTGTCTAAATCCCTAATTTGATGTTTACGTCTGGCAAGCCACACGTCCGCAAATCAAAACAAAATCTTGAAATAAAACTGCGGTTAAATTTAAATTAATATTAATTATTAAAGGTTATTATTAATTAATTATTATTAAAACACTAGTTACAAATATTAATTCTAAAATATATATGAGACATGCCGTGAAACCGGATCCATATCCATGTGCATATATCCCTTTAGATACTATGTAGCAACGTGCAAAAATTACACGTTTATATGTGTGTCTAGTGTCTAGCGACGGTATTTTTCGTTCGTTAAAGGTGCCCATATCGCGGAGTTCCTCAGACTCATAACAAACTAACCATATTTCAATGTATGGACATTACATATATATGTTGGTCTAGCTGTTTGTACTTATTTTCTCATGAATGTAGACCTTGAATCTTCGCGACCTTCAGACACCCTAGGGGGAACGGCCTCACGGGTCGTTGTATGTATGTTAGTGTAGGTGGTTTTAGCGAACTATTCAACATTAGCGGCAGGGTCGATTGATGTCCCCAGGGCTTGTTGAACTTGCTATGAGGGTGACACCCTCACATTACAAGTCGGCATACTTGGAATACTAAAGGAATAAAAATAGGCTCGGGTATAAAATAGAACATAAGACTCGGGTTTAACGGAATGGCGGATAGGAATCTGCAGGGTGTATTTGAAGTCACAAATTTAAGAATTTTAGCGATTCCAGTCGATTTCGACGTTATTTTTGACGAAATTCTGATTTTAGACAGCTCACACGGAAAAGCGTAGAGGTGAGGAGACATGGCGATGTTCACACAAGAATATGAACGATATAACTTAAATCTAATTAAATGGCTTAGCTACCTATGGCACATTTAGTAATGACAGCTCACACGGAAAAGCAGAGGTGAGGAGATATGGCGAGGTTCACACAAGAATATGAACGATATAACTTAAAACTAATTAAATGGCTTAGCTACCTATGGCACATTCAGTAATGACAGCTCACACACAAAAGCAGAGGTGATGAGATATGGCGAGGTTCACACAAGAATATGAACGATATAACTTAAAACTAATTAAATGGCTTAGTTACCTATGGCACATTTAGTAATGACAAACGGCACAAGCAGCTCAACCTAGCAGCGGTTTTAGTGATTGGTTAGGGTATCGCTGAGGATACCGGGATAATATTTCTACCGATTTCATTATACCCGACCTCATTAAAAAGATCCGAAAATTTTACACCGAAAAGTATCCTGATTGCATAACCAATTTCGTGATCGCTAACCAGATACAGGCCGTCAAACCCGTGTCTACAATTCCCAGTATACCAAAATTCTTAATTCGACACATGTATTGTTTTCCAGTGTGTTTCTCTTATCTTACACGTTAGAAAGGGAAGTTTAGTATATATACATAGAAGTATATATGCTATAGAAGTTTTGTACCGCAGGGTGTCTTTATCACGATGCAAAATGTGGTCTCTGCAACACCATAGTTAGTCCGAAGCTACGGTTCACATCGATAATTCTATGGTGTAGGCTACACCATGCTGTTATTTAATTACCTCCATCGTGCTACCATTTGTTTTCATAAACGGTGTCCTAGACACCATTACATATTTTGCAATGTGTTGAAAGTTGCAATGTCTTTTTATCTCCATATGTATTCCTGCTGTATCGGGGAATCCTTTAGCCGTTATACAATGCTCAGAAGTGCATTGCTCTGGTAATCCCATACACAGTCACAATCTTAAAATACTTAAGTTTGAATAATTCTATGTGACAATTATTTATATCCATAGTTCATGGCATAGGAGATTATCTCTTGTAGCCCCAAATCGGTGCGAAGCACAGACTCATCACCTCCCCCTCACCTGAACCCTTGCAGGCCGCAGGGCAATTCACCTACTCCCCACCAGACGTACTGGCTACTCCACTGGTCTTCGGAGACTAATTACATTTGAGTTGTCACGCTATTGTTAATAAAATTGTCTACTTTGTAACATAATAGTTAGTTGCATTTATATTCTAGCCGTAACGTTAAGTGATTTTCCTACGATGATTAATCAAAATTTAATAAAAATTGTACAAAAGTTCTAGCAAGACTGTAAATTATATTTTCAAAATTGTTGGCCCAACAATAAGGTTCCTCGAACGGAAAACTATGATAGGACAGTTATCATGGTCAAGGCGGAAGAGGGGCATTATCGCCCTGAGGCTCGGACGCTCCTCCCCTACTCGAGGTATCGCCGATCCCAATTGGAGGCATCCCGAGCCCCTAAGAATAAGCACCCCAACTCCCACTCCACGCGCGCTTAAAAGTGGCAAAAAGTGGGGGGAAATGCCCTTAATTAGAAAAATGCCGTCCCAAAACATTTCGAAAATTATCCCCCGCCGACAAGTTGTTCTCCCCTGGGAACGCCGAAGACACCCGCTATTCCCCTTGGGACGTCGGACCTAGTGCCTGTATGGCTATTAATTTATGCTTAAAATGGTAGATACCTACATAGTTGTCTAGCTTGCAACAAACATTAACGATGAACGTAATCTAAATTCATGAGGTCGTATTGTTTACGGAGTGTGGTAATGCACGATGACTTCAACAAAACCTCGAGAACATGTTGGGATACATTTTGTTTCTCAGAGAAATTTGTGCATGGTCTAATCGAGATTCCGCTTATAACAGAAATTGAAAATGCTACGATGTTCAATGGGTAGTGCGTGGCCCAGAAACAAGAGTCCAACAGCTCATAAACAAAAGGCTTAATTCTGTGTTATTGAAAGTGGAACAAATTTAATAGAACCTGGAATATGTTCAGTACATCAATATTGACGCATGCACTATTAAAGAAGTTGCATTATATATTTACGATTTACCAATATTTTGAAGCCAGTTATTAAGAAATAAGTTTGTCTGGGCCTCAATGTTACGCAAGTAGTCATTAACAACATCTTAACCTTCAATCCAGCAATCACTCAATTCAATCAATTGATGGTTTTCTTTAAGAGCTTAGTACGCTTTCTGTGGCCATGTCCGGAACCCAGTCAGGATGTTTTAACACTATCTTTAAAGATGTGATTTGTATGTAAGTAAAGCACAATGGAGTGCCTTAGGTTGGCGGTGTCTCGTACGACATCTATTTCATTACAACACCGTATAACACTGTATGGTTTGGCTTAGAATATAGGGGTACAAAACTTCCATGTGGGGGGGGGGGTCCTTTATAACGTAAGCGCAACATTAATCATTCGAGTGTGTGTTGTTAGCTTATTGTTGTCTCCCGTAGACTTAATATTTTTGATTTTAGCTACTACGGAGCTGATTTTAGGTACTTCACCGCTCATCTCTCGATGAACGATAGAAAGGCCTCCTATTCCCGAAAGGTGATAACTTTGAATAACCGACTGCGAGGCTCTTGATCGTGGCACATGCACGGATTAAAGCGTAATAAATGACTGACAAAGAGAAATCGGGAAGTAAAGAGTTAATCAAAATTAGTACACCACTTGTGTAACCCAATTTTTGGTATGACGTAAAGCGATAAGATGCTCATCGATACAAAAAAGATTTACAGAAAATGTCCAACCAGAGCGCTATGTAGTAAGAACTCACAACCGATATATCAGAATCGCGAATTTATTTTATTTACATGTATTTTCCATATGCATACCCGTGTATACATCCGGTCCTCCAAGCAAGTGACGGCGAATATAACAAGCCTGACATAGGCCAAAATATATATATACAAAATGAATTAATTTGTATATATGTTTATTTACAATTACACACTGTTCTAAAACCGCGATGAGCAATTTTAGTGGTATCTGAACAACAATGAAGATAGGCCATGTCCATATTCATCATGATCAAAGGTATATACATATCTACGTCTTAAACGGTCTTAGGTATGTTGTGCATATTTTGTACCTGAAAATGATACATGTGAACACACGATTTTCCAGATACTATCTATAGCATGTTTGTTTTTACAGAAAATGTGAGGAAAACTTCATGGGATACATTATTGTTGAAGATAGTTGTATTGCTGTAACTGAATATGAGAAACGAATGGTTTATAGAGATAATATATATACTTTTACCATACGTGCCGTGTACCAATTTGCTCATTTGTACATAGAAGTAAACATCTTTATTAAAGATATGCCTGATACGACTCGCAAAGGCGCAGAACAGTAAATTATGCTGCATCACATCCCAGTTTTGTGGAGGGTAGGTAGGTAGGACCCAGCCAGTTTTGCGAGGAGCATGTCGGACTCTCGTATTTGAGTGGAGTCGGATAAACCGATTACAGTTGTTCATCCGGCCTCCTATTAAAATTTGGCGTCCGACATCATATACACTTAAGATTGGGAAGTTCGACCAATTCGCCACAAAACTGAGGGTGAAGAGGCGAGCGTCATGACCACCCGGATATGTCAGTGTGATAAGCTCGAAAATCCCCGTGTCATCAAACACATTGTTTACACTGCAACACAGTAGGGAAGTGACATGCACTGTTGGTCCTACGCACACCCTGGGCCGAAATAAACCAAATTAATATGATGTGAGCACTATTTTGCTACACAGTTCAAGTACGATTGGAAGTGATACTGTACCTTAGTGTTGGCAATAGGAGCCACAGAAATACAAAATTACGGGTAAATTTAATATTGAGCATCCACATAATATCCTTAAATCAAAATATTTTTACGACCACAAATCTGAGTAAAATAAATAATTTTCCCCTGATTCATTACCATATCGATGTCCGTTCCACCACATGTACGAAGTCGCAAAAGATAATGAAATATGTACAGATATAAAACATTACAAAAATGCATTGTTATACTGCAACTTGAACCAAGAAATATCAAAATACTTCTTCGAAAAATTACAGTGACATAGACGAAAACCTTATGGGTTTATTATTTACTTAATCTGTTGTTATGCATATTATAATTTTTATACATGCTTCTGCTAGTCCCAGTGTACTCACAGTCAAAAACGTAAGTAAATATTTCGAAGACCATGCACAAAAACTCTTAGTTTATTGGTTAGGAATATAATAGATGTTCATAATCTTTCCGCGAGATATTTACGACAGAATTGCATTTATTTCTTTACCTGATTATTTATACAATATCCTACAATTCGACGGAACTATTTTCAGAAATTGAGCGCGTAACGAATTTTTACATTTGCGGAACTCAAAATTACATGGTACTGTTGCAGCAAATTTTTGTTATATAATAGAACTAGCAAAAGCACTAGATTTTCAGACTAGTTTCGTGGTTTATGACCAGGTTCGGCATGCTAGAAGGCTCAGATCCAGTCGACCTGGCCAATCACTAAGTGGATCATCTCGAAGTTTAGCTTGACTAAAGCCATAAGCTCGATAATTTCAAATTCATCAAGAACTGCATAGCAAAATTTTGGCAGATCAAATATTATGGTTTGTTGTTATTCTAATAATAATTACATACTACGTTATCTATTTTCTTTCTACGGTTCCAGGAAAAGCGGATTAGATCTAGGCGATGCGTGTCACATTTTAAATTATATGACAGGTGAAATACAATGTTTTCACAGCATCAGTCCCAACAAACCGCATCTAAATAACCCGAAAGATATACAATGACGCATGTTTACGCCAACAAGCCTTAAAGTTTATAGCATTTACTATTGTTTCATTCTAACACTTCAACACTTAGAAGTATGCATATGTATGTATGTACGTGAATTACTCAAACTAGGGTCAAACAAGCTTCAAATTTTTACTATTTGAGACTAGTTTACATCCGTTTTAATTCCTCTCCAAAAACTAATACGACAATGCCTAAAGCTTAAAGCGCTTAAATCTGCCGACGTTATAGTCTGTTATCTTTTGCCTCAGGGGTCGTCTAATCCAGTGACATATCCTCAACCACATTTCATATAATTCCAATTTAGTCATCATCCAATAAAACCTCCACGTTACCGCTATGTTTCTTAGCGACATCATCGACGCACTGTTTCGATGCAGGATACGAAGTTCATGTTGGTAAACAGCGCGAACACATCCTTTGGCCATGTAAAGCAGCGACAGGGCGTTATCGCGAAGAGTCCCGAGTGAATATTCGATTGATCGCAAGAGGTCGTTCGTTTTGAACAGCAAGATAACAGGTCGAGGCACATTATTGAGAACCGCCGATATTTGCGGTAAATACATCGCAACGTTGTCCCGGACTTCTTTTGTCTAAAATAGAGCACACATAATATTATTAATTTGATGCTAACACTTGTATGTACATAGTTCGCAGCAATACGCTATGATGTTGTCACATTACAGTCATAACGAATACTATGTACACTGTTCCAGTTTATAATCAAGCAACGTAAAAATATACAGTATTACTGCGTTACTGCACAGCCAGAAAACCGGATATAAACTAACACACGCACCTGCAAACTTTAGTTTAGTAGATTATAGTTTTTGAACAACTTTGAAATTAATTTGTACAACTTCGCAGTTGATAAAACTTTGACTTAAAATAAGCTGTATGTATCACCATAGTCATTGTCAATAAATGTTACATTATTCGAGACCATTTACAACAACTAATAGAATAAAAAATTTGTGTATCGTTCGTGAATAGCCATTGAACAGCTATTATTTCTGGGCGTGACTGTAGTACTGTTTATTAACGTATTACTATCCGTCGTCCCGACAATTCGACTTTACAAGCTTTAATTACAATGAACACGGCGAAGGCATTACTCAATAGCTGCTGGTCCAATCGCTGTCGATGAGGGTAAAAATCTATACTCGTTTTCATACGAACTAAGACGCTTTCGAGACTTAGAATAACTCACAAGATAACCTCAGTTCCATCAACAACAAATTGCTCAACGACGACAATGAGACGAAATAGGAACAAAATTAATGTAAGAAAAACAAACGTAATAGATTCAGTGCGATACACACTTGTTAGGTTATCTCATAACTGCACTGCTTCATGTGAATTTAACTTACTTCGTCTTCAGTAACTTTGGTTCGATCAATTCCTGACTGAAGTGCTTGCCATGATCGTGCCGTTAGCATACACGCAAATAGACCAAAATAATTTCCCACACCCAGTTCCGTTGCGTAGTATTTCATACCAGTAACGTCATGATTTATTATTGCGAGCCATAGTTGGGCATAGTTAACGCGAAGATCTTCCGCGAGAGTCTGCAATAGTAATCACACACTCTTACTACAAGGTAGAGAATGGGCATGCTAAAAGGCAATTTACATGATTAGAGAAATTCGGCTGCCCCCAGGTCGAATTGGTGAGACATAAAGACGCGAAAATGGCTTAAATGGTCAATTCACAGCATATACAATAATAATACGCATTATATAGTGAAAAGCTAAAGAATGAAGGCAATTGTGCATTTTAGCCCTGCAAGGCAAAAATTTAGGGAATTTTTTTATTCCATAAGGAAAAATTGACATATTTTTGCCTAGCAGAGGATGATTTTGGCCACTTTTAGTTATGCTGAAAAATACCTGAGGGACTGAACTGGAGGAAGCCAAAAATATCTTGAGCTGAACTGAGGGGTGGCACCTGGGGGAAGGCCGAAATACCAGGGGCTCCGTTACCCCCTCTGTAGGAAGGCCATAGTATGGGGAAAATCGTGCCCCCGTCATCTGGGAGTTGTGTAATTGTATTTTATGGAGTTTTTCATGCATTTACCCCATGGTATGTCCTTGTTTTTGTAACATATTCATTATATGCCTACACAAACTGCGTATTTCTGCTGGTCGCGCTGCATTTTACATAGGATAGGATTTATCATGCATAGTCAAAATATAAATATACTATTCAGTTTTGTTATAGCTATGTTTGCAAGGACGATCAATTGTCACCTTAAAATACCGGCGTTGGTTGGGGAAAACTAAACTTTACCTGGGAAGCATGACCTGAGGGAACCACCAAAATCCTGGGGGAGCCTGAAAATCCTTATCTTCCCCCATGTGATTTGTGAGAAACCTGATTCTGATCGCGTTTGAGAGGCCCATGATCTACCTTCAGATAACCTTGTGATGATGAAATCGAATACGCAACATGGTAAGCCGGTATGTATAAAGGTATTCAAAATCTAGCTTCCAACAAAATGACTAATGCTAATCGTACTTTTTATGTCGCTGAGGGCAGTAAGATATAATCACATTGTGAATGATGCGTACTCCTATTAATTTCATGAAGAAATAATGTACACCAATCTAATCTGCTTGCCGCAGGCCAGTAGAACTAGCAGTGTAAACCCTTTTTCAAGAAGAAGAACACGAGCATGTTATGATGCTCAATAAAAAGCAGACAAGAAACTAGGTTTTTACAGTAATAACTTTTGCTATTTTGTAAAATATTTTATCAAAATAATGACTCTATCGCAAATACAACAATTGGATCCATGAATATCAAAAGTGCCGACCACCATGCCCACCTAAAAATTCAAAAATTACATTTTAAAAATATCCGGCGATAAGCTTTAAATACGTGTTTGTTGAACTGAGCAGTAGAGTTGAAGTTTGTGAGTTTAAAAATTTGTTTGATCTGAAAATAACCGTAACTCCCGAAATTCTGTTAGGACAAAATGCTCTTCAACAAGAAACGGCAGTAAAACATCGCATATATTATTTCAAAATGCCTTATTTGGTGTGGCGTTGCCAAGGTTTTCCGGCTAGGGGGTGTGACACATGCGTTAGTCACCAGTTAGCACTGGATATAATTTATTTCGGAAGCTTACTGAAAATTGTATGCCATCCTCTTTTTGACCGTATAACAAATTTAAATTCAATGTATGAACGAAGTCGATATTTTGTTATTATAGCCGTCCGACAATAATTTATTCTTGAATGAATGAATACTGAAAATTTTCATTATTCCAATGGTAGTCATTCAAAACATACAGTATAAAGCCCATGATCGAGCAGGACTAGCTGAATCTCGCCTGAGTGTTGATTTTTGTGAACGAAAACATTGCCCGGATGTGGATCACAATGAACGTAGCCTTGCACATAAATCATATCGCTATATAAAGTTCCCAACATGCGGCAAACCTAAAATAATAAGCTATAACAGTAATTATACAGTACTTTAAAAAATTTTTAGTGCTGTTGCTTGATTTTCGGTAGAAGAATTTCAGGTTTTATTCCAAGGCGTTCGAAATTTTTTCGATAATCTATTCGAAATTAAAGACTTATTTCAACTGGTTCGAAAACTGTCAGACGTTTGTTTAACATTTGTTGCTCACGTATAAGTAAATTTAGTTTTATTCATGTTAAATGTTCTTTCGTTCAAAACCCGATATCCACTACGGCCGAGTACTTCAGCTTCAACGCGTACTGACACAGCTCATTTGCTTTAATCCTACAAAATGAGTAGTGATAATTTTAAAACAGTTGATCAGCAGCTAGCCTTATGTAATTACAGTATATATAAGTCAAAATTCAATTAGCAATAATTATGAATTTTGAACTAAAAAGGACATAAACTTTATCAGGCACTCGTAGAGAAAACCACTACGGTGACCGAAATGATGTGTACATAACAGCGGTCTAACATTAGAAGAAAGAACAGCTTTGACAGCAAGTGTGGTTGGGGCGGTGGTCGCTTTCTGATTTACGTTAGGCTTATGATAGCCCCCAGACATTATCCCATAACAGATTCCGAATGCATATGTTTAAAATTGTTATATAAAAATAATGTATTCGGTGGGAGCATGAATGCATCGAATCTTTCAAAATTAATACCTTTTTTATGATGCAGTCATGTAATCTCTTGCCAATAATCATTAGGGTAATACGCATTCAGCAAAACGATATCATTCAGTACTGAATCGTTGATTATTAATCGGCATAATCTTTGATTGTCCTGCCTGATATCTAGATTTTATCAATATTATATTAATTTATTATCCCAATGCACATTACAACGCGGCTTTGGTCAACTTTAGCCATTAAGATTTCCTTGTGGATTAAGCAACACTTCCAACAATATCCCTAAAACGTGTGCACCGATTTTTGAAGATATCGTAATTTTGCCTCAGTATGTTAGTAAAATGTAGTACGTTTTAGCTACAAGGTTAATTAGCATAATCCTTATACAAAATGTGAAGCTTAAGTTGCCAATAACGTTATTATACGTACTGTTGAATTTTACCTCGACGTTGGCTCGAAAACTGTTAGAATGTGTTCGACATCTGTTAGATTGTATGTGATGCCAGTGAAAATGTAATTGGATGTGTAAACAAATAAATAAAAACAAAAACGTTAATATAATAATATAATCAAAATGTTAGTGTTGTTCCAAACAAATTAAAAAATGTGCCAAATGCGTTCGAGAAATTGTGTCGTTGTTCGAAAATAGTTCATGATTCGCTAGACGTCTGTTCGCCTGTTGAGACATCAGGTAGTAGTGTCGCATGCAATACACAGACAAGGCGTGATGATATGAACAGATACGACACGATTCTCCGCAAAAATGATCCAGCCAAAAATTTAATAAAACAATGTCCGAATAGATATGTCACTAGTATTAAAAATAAACACTGAAAAGCATAAAAGTAACAAATTGTCACATAAAATGATTGCAAACTCGTGCACTTCCTTGAGCACAAAAATACGGGATATTATCTGTGGTCCAAATTTCCTTTAACAGCAGCAGATACAATTTATCATTGAGACGTCCATGCTACCAACAACTGATTTGTATTGAACTATAATTCATAAGTACTACGTATGTTAGTTCAAAACAACTGAAATCGATCATATTCTACGTTATCTACAGTAGCGGACAGAAATAAAAGCAAACAATTCGCGTAATATTAACCAGCTGTTCAATTATTGTTCATGAATCATTGGAGAACTGATCATGAATTTTTTCGCGAAGTACTCGCTTTTATTTATATCCACAGCTGGTACACCGATCTGATTTTCTGACCTCTCTTGGATCAATGCCGTTTTCGTCGAGGTATTCCCTATCATTCGCTTGTCCACCGTCGCAAAATTCCATCGTTAACACACGATCAGTAGTTAAGCTCCATTCGACACGTGGAATCTAAATATAGTCGCCTTTCGGATCAAATAACAGTCAATTCGTTTTGAGCTGCATAAAAGCGCTGTATTATCACTTGCCGTCTATTCACAATTTCCATGAAACTGGATGTCAGTGTAAGGTATATATAAAAAGCATCTATTGCCAGAAAATGTCTATCCAGAATTTCAGTCTGTTGTCTGCACGGTTTTTTCGCATTTTTTGCGTAATTTAAGCGCTTTTAAGGACCCGTTTCCATTTTTAAGTAAGCTTTGCGTAATTTACGCCTTTTATTTCTTGGACCGGACAAACTCAGCAGCTTACATATGGACCAGATATTTTCCGCAAAATATTCGACATGATTCCCAATGCACAACAGGATCTGCTACAATGACAATATGCATTAATAGCAGCATAAGCAGTTTGTCTTTCGAGAATCTGTATAATTTATACGTTTTGGAATGATAGAAACGGTTACATATGTTAATGCATATTTTATATGTATGCATGCATATAAGTATTTTTGATTTTCTTTTTATGATAAAAATTAATCTTTTTTTGGAAGACCGTTACGCATTTTAAAAAACAAATTTTCGTTATTTTCGCTATTCAGAAATTGAAAAAAACTATGGTTATCTGCTATGGTTTTCAAGAAATCAGTATGCACCTCGCTTAGCCTAGTCTGCAGTCCATGCAAAAGCTAACAAACATAAGGTTAATGTACCTAGCTAAACCACCTTTATGGATCATGCCGCATAACGCCTATAATGAATGTTATTTCGCAAGAAATAGACATACCGCTAGCTGAACCGATATCGATACTCATGAATTTCAACCAATAATTCACATTATAATCTTACGAAAACGAAACTAAATTATTTGACCATTTTTGGTGCCGCAAAATTTGCAATAGCATAAAGATCGAGACTAAAATATAAAAGTATATATATTTAAAAAAATAGTTGGGTAATATCCGCACGGAATGTACCGTGACCAATGTGACAATGCTAAAAAACGGAACGAATCGTCCTACAACGCTTCAAGGATGTTGAAGAAAATACCTGATTCAGAGAAACAGGTCCAATAAACCCACATCCCGAAAGGGAGATTTCGAATACAAATTTGAATCATAATAAAATGTAAAACAATGCTAATAATAGGCAACGTGCTGAATTCTTGATAATCATAATTTTTACTGAAAAGAACATACAAAGACAGTATATTTTTATCCAAATATTCGAATATTTCAGCTAAATTTATTGTGAATAATGCTGCCTTTTTTAAATTTATTGACAATGACGTCAAAAACCTATTAGGATATTTCTTGGATTTAAGAATTTCATGTTAAACCAAACAATCCTTATTAAGCCATATAAGTTTGCTGTTAATGCCCGCTAATCGAGCTACTTGGCTATAAATTATCCCACGAAATAGTGAAATAGACAGGCTGCCATATAAATTATATATTTTAAATTTAAAGGCGTTCCTTTTGACGTAAAGGGCAGCTGTGTTATTTTGAATTCGAATATCTAGATATATTATATTAGCTTGTTGTTTACTGGTATTAACGTTGCATAGTTGCAATGAACTGGAATAAATATTTGCGTGGACTGTATCAAAAAGTCATCATCGTTGATCACACTCAAATCAACTTACTATCAGGGAATAACCGGAACCGGAACCAGCAACCGGAGCCTTCCATTTAAACCGGATCCGGAACCGGAACCTGGTCTTCGAAATTTATATATAGTAAAACAGATGATGGAAGAAATGAAGGTATAGTGGATTTAAAATGTATTAACAATAACTTTTACATTAAACTTAATGTATTGCGATGGTATTATTGCCTTTCTGAAACTTTAAAGAGACTGAGGAAGCTAATAATGTTTATTTATGGATCAAATATGTCGGTTTTTGGACATTCAGAGAAAAAATGTCTTCCACTATACCATTGCGTATACTGCGTCAAATCGAATGTGCTTACAAAGCTTGGAGCGTAGAATACACACTTTCGCTCTGTCTCCAGGCGCCTCCCTTTACTACACATACGTTTGTTGCATGTTCTTCTGTAGGAAACTTAAAATTATTGGTTTATATGATTCTAAGAGAAAATGATAGAAGGTAATTTTCTGATCAGTGGTCAGACACTGTTTAGGCTAGCGTTGGACAAACAGTGCCCGTCAGTTAGATCATAATGGTGATAACGTTCTAATCAGAATGCTATAAATGAAACACACTATGATGCTGCTCGCACAGTTTCAATAAATACAGTTCATTGCCAAGAAAGCAGTTTCTAGCTGCGTTGCAGATAACGTTACTTTACTTCAATTTAGACTGATTTACCATGTTTACAAGCGCACTGGCGGGTGCTTGACGTAATTTATTCTAACCAAGCATACCTTAAGTACTTCTGCGTAAGCCATACTCTGTTACCGAGTTGGGCCGGTTTAATTCAAACGTATCTCACAGACTTCTGGATGTGTAAAATAGCTGCTACAAGCATCGACCTGGCTTTGATTTAACAAACTCCTGCAGGTTATTACGAAAAATTCCTGCTCAAATTATATGCCCTACTTACGTTTCACACGGCAAATTGGTTACTTAATCTTTTCTTTTGCTTGGTTGTATTGGAGCTTGATCATTGTATAATATCTATTACATATGTTTGGATGAGAGGATGAAGCAAAAAACGTGGAAAATTTCAAACAAAATTTTTAAACCCGAATTCCGGTTCCAGTATGGTTTTTGCCCTTTGCCGGAACCGCAACCGGAATTCCGGTTACTCCCTGCTTACTATATATGAGAAAACATTTCTTAGAGCATAACACATGCTTCAGCGATATTTCACATGTATGAGTATATTGTTACGTTTGTAATTTTGAAGAAGTACATTGCTAAAATGTAAGAAGCAGCGTCGGCGCCCACAGAGATTCCTATACATCGTTTAGAAATATGTTTTCCAAAAGAGAAATGTGTGTTTCGAACTAAAGCACATTAATTATGCCTTCTTTATTGCAATACAACTTATCAGCATGGTTGGTTCGTGTGTGTGTCTAAAAGCTTTTGTATTTGGAAATACAAATAAATTTTTCTTTATTATTAAATGCAACATTAATTACATGTGCATTGGCTGCAATATCGTGATGCCATAGTGTACTGTATAGCGTGGTAAAACTATAATTGTTAACGCGGCAACAGTCAGCTTTGCTACTAAGTCCAGATATACATCTAATAAATCATATGGTCATCGTTATCTATAATCCAATAAGGATTTACACGTGAGTTTCTTAGCGGAATTGCAATAACGCTGCATTCCGGGTCATTTCACGCTACGATGTCCTTTTGTCCCAGAAAAAATGACTAATAACTTTCTTGGCTCCGATTATCTTCATTTTTACTCCCTATGACCAAAACACGTCAAGGATTCCGAATTTTAGGTCGTTATAGTAAATTTTTTAACCGCTCTGATGCTATAGCTTCCCAACTACCACCCCCTGATTGCCAGCCTATCAGACGTAAAATGGCCTCTGGCATGCTCCAGTTTATAGCCTAAATATAGCCTCCATTTTGTGATTATATATCTCATGCGGCCTATCGGCGCGTCTAAATGAGGCTTGGCCGAGCTCCGTATGTCAAAAATAAAGCTCATTATGTCTATTCTTGGGTCGAACTTACCACTGCTAAAATACCTGAGTCTCGATTTATAGCTGTTACGCAATGGATACGAAGCGGCCATAAACGGTAGCTTTGTGTATCAATAGTTTCGCCTGGGGGAAGTGTTACGCCAAAAAAATTTACAATATTCCCTTCGCCAGACATGTTAGAACGCCAGAAGTAACTGGTGGTCGGGGGGGGGAAGTAAATTTTTTGTTTACGTTCAAAACCACTCAAAAATTCTAGAAGCAACACTCAAAGTTTGGATGAAATAATGTAGAGTGGATGGTCTTTTTCACACCATCCACTCTACATTATTTCATCCAAAAATAATGTGGTCGGGGGTGGGGTAAATTTGGTCGGGGGGTATATTTGGTGGGGGGGGGGTATTTGGTCGGGGGGGGGGGGTAGATTTTTATTTATGTTCAAAACCACACAAAAATGCTAGAAGCAACACTCAACTGTCTTTTTCACACCATACACTCTACATTATTTCATCCAAAAATAATGTGGTCAGGGGTGGGGGTAAATTCGGTCGGGGGAGGTAAATTTGGTCGGGGTGGGGTAAATTTGGTCGGGGGTATATTTGGTCGGGGGGGGTAAATTTTTATTTACGTTCAAAACCACACAAAAATCCTAGAAGCAACACTCAGCTGTCTTTTCTACACCATCCACTCCATTATTTCATCCAAAAATCATATGGTACATGCACACCAATCGCCAGTGTACATGCCTGGTAACATGGTCGCGAGGGGGTAAAACTAAAAATTTTCAGAAAAAATAATTTTGTGTCATATGTGGCCGCAATGCAGTACCACAATGTAATATGCTACAATAATAAATAAATAAGCAATAATAATAACAATAACAATCAAAGTCTCAGATCAACAGGTCGGCCGTGAAATAGAGCTCAGATCGTTTCACCATTCTTTTCCTCATCGCAATGAACCATAACAGACAAATTAATAGAGTTGTACTCAACCCACCATACCCCAAACTAGCAATGGTGGGGGTAATCAAATGTGCTAAAATCGATCTTTTAACACTGGCGCCGAGGTAAGTATCAAAAAGCCCGTGGGTTAATATTTTTTCAAAAGTTACCCAGGGCATAGGTATGATCTATGAATAACGTTTATGTACCGTGCATAAGTAACGAGTAATGACCAAAAAAGAATTTGGTCGGGGAGGACGGTAAAAATGGGGTTCATTCCATGTCGGCCGCTCCCACTCTCCAGGATTGGTGTAGATTTGAAATTTGTGCAACTAAAAACGTAGTGTAGACTTGACTAATTCTGTACAAAAAAGAATTAAGGCCATAATTTCTAACATCGAGGTACACCATTACCCGGAAAAAACAGGCATAAAATTAGTCATTACGGTTTTTGTCAATTTGAGACCTATGTGGATGTCCAGCCCCTTATGGCGGGGGTGAGGCCAAAAAATTTTTGTTGTTTAAAATAGCTAAGTAATGGGGCTTCCTGGCGTAAATAACTTTTTGCCATTTCCCTGCCCGTTTCTGTGCTACAGACCAAAATATCCACGTTTATCCCCCCAACCAAAAGGACATCGTAGCGTGAAATGACCCTTCTGGTCTGTATAAGGTTAAGCGCTGAACATTAAAATTTCTTTGTCACAGCTGTTCTACATGTAATAACAGTTCAGAAGACTTATGAAACTTGGGTATCATCAGAACAAATGGACAATCTATATCCTCCTATGTAGGATACAAAATATCGAATTGGTTTAAATAAGCAACAAAATATTTTACGCTGCAGCAGCTTTGATTTGTTTGTTGACAAATTTGTTATTTGATTTGCTTTGTTACAAATTACGTGATTTAAACGTGTTAGAGACCTCGAAGTTGGTTAAAACAAGAATGTATATTTTACTAAAAATATATCAGCATAACATTGTATATTCTTGGTTAAAATGTGAAATATCAATATTGAAGATTCGGGGTATTGTAGTGCTCGTCACAATTGACCATTTCTGGCTAGTTGTTCGCTCACATTAGCTCTGTTGTAGGATAGGCACAGTTACGTACAAAAGTAAAAGCCAACCTTTCAAAACGAATTATATGTATTCATGAGAGGTTTGCCTTTATTTCTATGCCTAGGTACCTGCAATATACTCGCAACAATGAGTGCTGTTAGTTCGATGTTCGCTCGAAATTCATTCGATAAATTCAACATTTTGTTTGAAACGTGTTCGAAATTTTGGAGCGCCGTTTTAAATTTGTTCAAATCGAAAGCTGTTCGAAATTTGTTCGAACACTACGCGAGTGTTGTTTGAGACTAAATAAATTTTGTTGGATTTCTGTTCGATGTTATTCGTTCGAAAGTCGACTCTCATTTCTGGCAAGTACTGTAGACATCATATACACAATCAAAATTATAGCTAAAGAAAAATAGTTAAGCCGAGCACAGCATCCCCATTAGGCCGAACAACCACATAAAACAGAAAAACCTGCGCTCTCTAATAATTAGGCGGTGCGAGGATGTTACTGGTTAATATATGGCTTAAACATGACTAAGGACAATATTACGTGACTGTATTAATACTTCCCAACTTTCCTAGTAAATTTATGTAGACATATCGCAGCTAAACACCTGTGCACCAAGCAGCATTTACCTTCAAAAATTTAAGGTGCGAAAACATTCGACGCACACGTTCGGCGTTGTCAGCCTCACAAACAAAATCCAACTCCAGTGGAAGGTTACGCTTCATCTCTTCAGCCAGCCATAGCAGCTTGAATTCGGGAAATAATCGTGCTGCTATTCGAGTTAGGAACTGAAAATTAACGTGAACTATAACAGGGACAGAAATATTTAAGGAAAAAAATACAGCAAAACAACTTTATTTAACGTAAAATAGACTGCCAAGTGATTTTATATTCGAGTGTTTCCAGCGACTTTGTGCACTTACATTCTGATTGCAACTGACATTCGCAGTATTTAATGTAGATTTCAGCACTAGTAATGCTACATTTTGATTTTTCTCACGTATTTACGTCGATATAATAAAAATAATTTCAATGTCATAGTGTATGACTTGTTCAATGTACAGCGTGAGGATTATTGGGTCGAACGTAATGAACGTGCTCTTAAGGTTAAATCATCTGTATTTAAGAAATGTTATCACATACTTGGTAGAAAACAGCGACAGGTGCATATACAGTTTTCGACATAGGTTGAGAAAAAGAAATTTACATTCTTCATACTTCTCTCGTATCCACCGAAAAGTAAACATGAGCAGCACCTTGCATGAAGATATTGAAAAAGCATTCACACACCACTGGGGCCAAATCAAAGTGTTGTATGATTTTATCTTTTGGCAATGACTAGAATTCCACAAGCCTTAATTAAGAATTAAGATTAATCTTGTATTCAGAAAGCTAGACGTTTTGAAGAACAACTGAATGTTTATGTTAATGAAAATCAAGCGACAAACGATATTATAACAATTATTTACCACAAGAAAAATTCTCTATCGTAACGTTATCATTATTTCAATTCTTAAAATCAAATCATAAATAGCATACTTAGTTATAATAATTACTATAGACCAGAATATTGTACAAATCTTACTTTTGTTATTCCGCAACATATGTATACGCTGTCGGTGCTCCGAGCTAAGCGATTCCCATACGGTTAACCGCAAAACTACTCAGTTCTCCGTTTTAAAAAGAGTGGTGCTTTTTCAATTTTCGCTTCAATTTTCCAATGCACAACAATTATATTTTAACAACCAACTAAACAAACCTTACCTCCATCGTAGCGATATCGACAAAACTGTGGGGCTTTACACGAGGGTGTTGTATTTTGACAGCGACTGTTTTGCGAGAATCCCTCAGAACGGCACGATAGACTTGAGCTAATGATGCAGCACCAACGGGAACTGGATCAAATTCGGCAAATACTTCTAATACCTACAGCAATAACAACTATTTTCTTTGATTTATGCTATTTGTAGATCACAACAGAGGAACATAACAAAGTAGTCACAGTACTCATCAAAATGCTGTTGAGTTGAAATATCAAGCTGAGATAAATAACTTATCAAGCGAAATCAAGTGTGGACCAATCTTCTAACAAATTTAAGAGCGAATTAAAAATTTGGAACATATCTTAAACAAAAATCGTACGAAACCCAATGGAATTGAGGAGATTGGGAAAATGGAGAATTGCGCAAGTGTGAAATTGGAAAAAATTAAACGAGCGAACATTGAACAGCATACATTTCCACAGTAACATTTTCCGTATGCCTCTATTCAAATAATAGATCAGCCACTTTGAAATTGAAGGGGGTGAAAAATTTCCAATAAATTTTGTGGGTGCTATACAGAACCCACAAATCTGAAATTTTGTGGGTGCTGCAAAATTCAATAAACCCACTAATTTTTTGAGTATTGGTCGTAATGCACACTAATTACCAAGTCATTTAAAAATTTGTGGGCACTAAAACATGGCACGTCCACAGTAATTTTGCAGGTACAATCAAGTCTCTGCATATAATTTTAATGTTTGTAGCACAAATTTTACCTGCCTCCTTCAGTTTTAAACTGATCCATCTATAATATCACATTGCATACAGACAAATCAAGGCTATGCATTATGGCAAAGCTTGTTCGACTACAGAATATATTGACTTGTGTCCGTATATTTGTATAGTGCTCGCTTCATTAAACTTGCTACATTATGTTCCCTACGGCTGTTAGTAAATTCCATGAAAGGAGTTTCAAGCGATATTGTCACACAACATTCTATCAAACTGAATTGCTTAGTATTTACAACACAGCATGAATATGCTAATATATTTATCTACAAACAGTAACAATATTTTGTTCACTATATTTCGCAGCGAATTGGCGAACTAAAAACGTGCATCACAGACGACGCTACCCTGGTATGTTTCTTGTTGGGTATTAAGGGACTGAAGATTGTGTACAAATCATATCTTCATACAAGTCACAGATTAGTGCAATCAAACGCATTCACCCTCGCTTGAGACATACGAGTAAAAATAAGGACACCTAAATGTCTTAAAGGTGCAAGCTAGTAACCACAACTGAATGATGTCTCATATTTATAGCGGTCAGCAGTAAAATAGTAATGTGCTTCATGTACCGATTTTCCGATATCCTGCTCGAACACCCGTTCAATCTCATCGATTTCCGATTCTGGCGCTCGCCGATGCAACACGGACAAGGTTTTCGTGTACTCACTGGGTAAGAGATAATCTAGAGCGCCGATATGCTGGCCCACTTTAATCCAACATCCGCCGTTGGCACATGCTAGGGCGAGCAGCTTATCTGCGCTGCGTTGATGTGCGGCCGAAACTGCTTCGCAAGCTTCCGCGCTGTCGTCAGGGTACTTTCTGAAAGTTAGCTTGTAGTCAGCAAAAATACGAATTGCCTGAAATACAAATTTAATTTAATACATATTAATTGTATATTTATATTTTCCAAAAAATTTATATTACTAAACTTACCAAAAGCAGAATATATACGTACCAATATATATACGCCCAAAGGGACAGAAATTACCTAAAATGCAGTGCTGTTCAATAGTTTGAAAACAACTTATTCGAAAATACATTAATTTTTATAGTTGCGAAGCGTCGAGTAATTCATTGACGTTTAAGTAAAAGACTGTGCTTTGGCAGCGATCATTGTAGTTTTTTATTGATAGCGCACAACGTTAATGTGGAGATATTTATGTATATTAGTAGAACTGCAAAATTTAGTAATAAAAACATGATAAAGGGTGAATATTTTTACATTTAACTCTGGCTACGTTACTCAAATATGAAAATGGCTAACCTTCACAATCACCATAAAATCGGGACAGCAGTCAATCAGGTCAGCTATTAGTAACTATATACTCTCATCTAGCGCATATGACACAAAACAGTATGTCACGTTATATACTAGTAATTCGCGAGTGAGAATGAGGAACGAGCATGGTTTCATTTTTAAGTTATTTTGTTTAATCACCTGTAACAGGCTGTGTCTTATGAATGTACCATCGTAAAACCTCTTGAATCCTGAACCTACTCAAAACCCTAAAACCTCGTCGATCCTAAACCCACCGAAAACAACTGACAACGCAGCAAGCATTTGTACTGGCCTCCAGATAACCAAACCATTGCATTCGGCCAACCGAACAACCTATATAAACAATTCTTGGTGACCTGTACGCAATACTTAAGCAAACAATTGAAAACAGGCTATATTCTGGGAATCAGGTTCATTGACCCCTAAGCCATGAAATATGTACGCTGGACTCTGGATAAGCAAACTGTTGTATTCAGCATACCGATAAACCTCTAAACTATTTTTGATGCCATATAACAAACTACTGATGACAGAGTATTTTCTGGCAATGTAGTTCGTTGACCCTAAACCCAGTGACAACATCGGAAAAGCCTTACGATATTTGTGCTGGACTCTAGATAACCAAACCATGGTGTTCACCCAACCGGAAAATGTATATACACAATTCTTGCAGACCTCTACACAATACCTAGCCAAACAACTGATGACAGAGTATATTCTGGAATTCGAGTTCACTGACCCTAAATCCATTAAAACCATTCAAGAAATATGAACCGTGGACACTAATAACCAAAACATTGTATTAAGCCTCAAGAACAACCTATATATAAACCATTCTTGATGCCCTTCACGCAATACATAACCAAACAAATGAAAATGGAGTACATTTCGAAAATGGGGTTAGTCGACCGTAAAACCCTCGAAACCACATGAAAAGGTATAATGTAGTCAATTTAGACTCTAAATAGCAAACCTATCGTATTCAGCGTGCCTGATAAGCTGATACGCACTACTTGTAAGGTAAAAACACACAATAATATACCCAAAATGGAAATGTCGCTATTTCTGACAAAGGGTCGACGAACAATATTCCGACCCACAGCGACCCAGGGAGTGGCCGTGGTCAGCAAAGTTGCAGACTCGGTTGAGCTGATTCTGCAATGCGAAGCATGTGTCGTGAGATATGGGCTGCGAAACACTGGTACCCGTATGGCCAGATTTGGCAAACAACCCTTAAAGACCTATTCTTTGCCATTCTGACCCCGACGATTGCATCGGAGCTATTTGCTTTCAACTAAACGATCATTCGCGTCACTTTTGGTAATGAATAAAAATATTTCGAAATCCATCCATCCGAAAATGAGTTATGAATGACAGAAATATACAAAAAATAAATTTTCACGATTTTCCCCTAGCGCCCTAGTGAAAACTCCGCTCGCTCCACTGTCTCGAATATCTGCGGCGTTTTTCACGCGATACGATATGATATGTCAATTGGTGGGATATATCCCCGCTGAAAGTCGCTGTCTAGGTCCGACACTGACTAGGCCCATTGCACATCCCAGCTGAAGGATCTCCTGAGATGATCTTCCGGGATCAAAAACCTATGGATCTTCTTTATATCCAGGTTTAGAAATTAGATTTCGGTATTATATCCTCTTCCTAATACCACGGAAACCCCTGCGATCTAAGTGCGAAGTGTTCCCTTTACGCAGGCTCTGAACCGCAGTCGTAATACGTGGTGTCCATAATCCTAAGGTGTCTTTTTGATCTACAATGACCGCCAAACCCCCAAAGAATTTTCTTTAGCTGGGGTTTATTCAGCTTCCAAAACCATCGCCGCCTTTTTTTACACTTGGTAAAAATATTCTCGACTGGCAGTACTTTATACCTAGGTACCAGGCTGGTATATGCATACCGTAACCGTACATATGGTTATTAATCCGTCTTTATTAGAGTTGGTGAGATACATATGACATGTTTCGGGCCCAGAAAAGGGGTGTAGGCCCCTTCTTATGCGTCATCATCGGCCAATTCAATGCCTTCATGATCACATCGGGCAGGAATTCAGCATACGTGCACAGTATTGCAGCTGTTTATCTAGGATTAGCTGCACATTCAAAGACTGTCTAGCATCTACCGTTACAGCGCTCTAATGCTGTAATTGCAGTCTATTTATCACTGAAAAGTACTATCTAATTCATCTTGACACGTCTTCCACGTAGGTAGCTAACACATGTATCCAGAACTTTAACTTCAGCCTGGAACACTATGCTGTACATGCCTAGAGGTACACATATGCGCACATCACGCTGGATTATAACCCCAGCAGCAATTACAATATTGTTATTTACCGTTGGAACTGAGATCCATTAGTAACACTGAATTATGTATATCGCTTAGGAAGGACTGGCTGCGGGTAGGCTCTATATATGATATCCAGTTGGACTCACGAAGGAATTTCCTACGAAATTCGTTGCAAAAATATGTCGCACAATGACCTTCAGTATGAATCGGATACAGCGTTTAAGCCAAGTTCAACCTACAATGCTCAAGCAGAACCGCCTGCACACATTTGATACTCCAAATGGAGTACGTCTAAAAAGCTCCTAGTACTCCGCTGGAGGGTAGAGCTCATAGCATCCGTGAAAATCCTAAGCGCAAGTCCTTGGAGTTTATGTAATTGACTCTTAAAAATACCAATTTATGTCCTGTGCCGCCAAACCATAGCGCCATGTAGAAAAGATGGTAGAACCACCGTCTCATATGGATTGTACAAACAAGACGGTTGTATTCCCAGTAATTTCCAGCGACGCTTTTGCACATCAATAAACTTCTATGCCTGAACAATTGTTTTCAATATGCCGTTTACAGCACAACTTCTGATCTAAGTACACTCCTAAGTACTTTGTATATTGTGGTGAATCATATTTTTCACCAAAAGAATAGTTGAAAATAATCGCGACATAATATAATTTTGGGAACAGACTAGTCTTTTGGATGTAGTTGAATGGAAATGCGGTGTTACTGCAGCGAATTGTTTTGGCTTGTTGCTGGTATGTAATCTATTGATACTTTGGCTAGTGAATCGTTTTTTAGAAAAGATTTGTGGACGGTGCGTTATTGTTCGCCAACGTTTCGGCTCTGAGTGCTACTGAAGTTTTTATTCGGCAGTTGATTGGAAGCGGACTTGGCCTGGTATCTAAAAAGGTTTGTTCAATTTTGGTTAGTGTTGTGGAGTATAGTTATACTTAGGATTACCTTTTTGGAAAACACAAGTCTGAGCTGATTTCGTACTATTAGCGTTGTTCCACCCTTACGCTATTGTTTACTGAAATAGACTGTGCTTTACATTAAACCCACCTCAACGTTATAATATTGACAGTAATATAGTATACTGTCTTGATAGATGGCATCGAAACCTATAGAACCACCCTAGGCTGTATGAAATTTACAAATGCAATCTTTTCTTGATGCACCTCTAACCAGTATCGGCACTACAGGCACCTAGGAAGCCCAAAGCATCGTTTGACCTTCACTGAACAGTCACAAACTTTTGCGCACTATGAAAACAAAACAAAGTCATCCGAATACGACCGATAAAACACGTTACTATACGTTAGCTTCTGTTGCAAACCAGCAGCGACCATAGCGAATCGAGGAGGAAACAGGATCCTCCTTGAGGGAATTTCTTGTTACTTTGATACTTCTTCCACAACTAAGGCGGCGACTTCAATTAGAAAAGTTATAAGATTTATGATGAACCTTATAATACAGGAATGAGCGCAAAAGAGTTTCCAATGCACTTGTTGCATAGTATGAAATACGAAATTTGATTCTGTTAGAAATAGTTCCAGTTTATAAGATATACATAGGCTTTCAACAATGAACCGTTGAAAACAATATAGCAGGAGAGTTAACTCTTTTACGCAACAACTTCAAATAAACAAATTATGTGCATTATCCCAAAACAATGTCTTGAACAAAACGCCGAGGTAGCCTTGAACAAACGATATCAGATTTGTTGGCTACCCTCTGGCTCGTTACCTACGATATCAAAGTCCAAGTCCAACATGGAAGAATTTGGCTAGGTAATTCAAATGTCTTACCGTCAGTCCTGCGCGTGCAAGCCGCATAGCACCAATCGATGATATATCGTAATTGTTCTTGTGCAGTTCGTACAACGAAGCTCCAGCCACTCCGCCAAAAGCTGACCATCCTACAATACGCAGCCAAGACTTCATAAAGCTTCGTCTGCTCGGACCCAAACCGCTGTGATTCACGTTTTGTGATGTCAAGCGACGCCAAAGTACATTATGAAGTCGGCACGAATAAACGGCTGCGTTACATCGATCAAAAACTATCGTCGTAGGTATAGTTTTTACGAACATTGCCAGCCCCTGTCTTTATAAACTCCAATACGACTTTACTACAGTGGTATGATTGCGAACATGTACATCATAATGGCCTACTGATTATTATATTGAAATTAACACTTTAGGTTTAGGAAATAGTGCCCTGCTACGAAATAACTTTAATTGATTCGAAAGTTATGGCACAAAATGATTATTAAAATAAGTTATTTAGTTTATATTTTTAAATACAAAATAATATGCTAAAAGGAAAATTACACTTATACGTTATAGTTAAACTACACGCAACCGGTTAAATCTAGCTTGAGGTGTCAGATCTCGATTGCTACTAATATAGCATTATTGTACCACAGTTAAGTTAACACCGGACCAGGGGCGTAGCCAGAAAATCTAAACTGGGGTGCACCAAGGCTTTCTGGAGGGGCACAAGTTAGTTGCAAATTCGAACTGGGAGGTACCGAGCCAAACTGGGGGCACAGCCCTCCGGCCCTGCACCGGACCTGATTATCCTAAGTGCAGAACTCGAAAAATATAGCAAATGAGCACTGAAATTGCTTTGAACGATACGATTTAGTTGTTACAGTTAAAATACAGTAGTAAGAAATAACAAAACAATGGCAGTTGAGAGAGCAATTTGTGAGCGAACCGCGAAGAAGCGGTTAGATCGAAATTTGTAGTGTATTTGACAATATAACGCCATTTTAGAGCAAACTGCTTCCAAACGAGTCGCAACTGAGTCTGGAATCGCGAGCAAGCAACAGTCATTTCTGACCCGTACTGAACTTATTTCGCTGAGAGGTATTAGCTATTGCCCGGGGCCATACAAAACAGTGAACTTTCATAAACAAATGCATAATTAAATGTATATATACAGAGGCCCGGGAACAGGAGCCAGGTAATTCTTTTCCTTACAACATATAATAGAAAAGCACCGTTAGCAGTCTATAAATAGACATCACTCAATAAACAGATGCTTTAGGGCACAAGTTATTCAAATGTTACGTAAAATATTACAAAGTGAAAACCTTATTCACC
>JASANE010023060.1:0-32728 GCA_030248225.1 Trileptium ribeirensis
ATATATGTCATGGCGCGTGGTATCCATACGCGCATGACATATATGTCATTTTGGTGATTATGTTCGTTGCTTTAAATCAATGCGCACAGCGCTACGCTTCTGCTTTCAATGTGGCGCGTATGTGTTACTACTGCACGAAATTTTAGCACACAAGTGGCATATGTATATGTCATGGCTCGCAGAAGTAATGATATTTTCTAGAACTGTCTGCAACCGCCAGGTTACGAAGGTATACCATCATATCTTTAGAATATGACCCATAATCACATTTATATATGCACATATAGTTTACCGTTTATTTCAGGATCTATAATATTACTCTTATTTTTTACAAAATTCCTTATAAAATGGCTTTTATCCGTAGCAAAGATAGGAGGCCGCAAGAACTTGAATCTTCAAATGCAGACAGCAGTTCTAATGAATCAGACGAACAAGTACGACAATGTACTTCAACTGTTTTTCATGGCATTGGGCTTGAATTAGAAGCATGTGACGAAGATTCTGATTTCGACAGAAGCGGTAGTTCCAGCAGCGACGGCAATGACAGCAGTGGTCCAGATGTCGAGGAAATGCCAGCAGATGCTTGGAACTGGATTCAGGGCAATTTTGATCCTAAGAACGTCCAATTTACGGGAGTTGGATAGTTTCAGATAAGACGTACCTGCAGAAGCAACAGAGGTTTGGTTTTTCGAAAAACTGTTTACCGACGAGATGTGTCAGATAATCGTCAATTGTACAAACGGTTATGCTAATGAACTAATTATGCGAAACGCAACACTTACCCGATGTAGCCGGCTCAGCCGATGGAAACCCGTGACTTTGGTCGAAATAAAACGTTTCTGGGGGCTTTGTTTATACATGGGACTAGTGCGACTGCCGACTATCGAATCCTACTGGTCCACTGAAATACAACCACTTTACCATTCTGTTTTTGTCCAGCCATCGGGTATTGGTCAGGACCGCTTTCAGATGATTATGCGCATGGTTCACATTACTGACAACTATGAATCTGCCGCCATCGATCGGCTTGCAAAACTACGATCATTTATCACACTGCTTCTAACGAATCTCGAACCTATACTACCCGAAGAAAGAGCTGTCAATTGATGAAGCAGTGATACTGTGGCGTGGGCGATTTGTGGGACGACAGTATATAAAAACAAGCTTCATAAATATGGCGTCAAAATGTACGGAATAAATGAACCAAACGGTCTTTGTGTCAACTTCAAAGCTTATACTGGTCAGAAGGACGAAACAGCTGGCAGAGGGCATACGGCTAAAGTAGTCAAACATTTGTTACAGCCATTTGAAGGCAAAGGACACCATCTATACACGGATAATTATTATAATTCGCCACAACTATCCCGCGAGTTGCTGGAGAACGACACTCATACTTGTGGCACTCTGCGTTTGAACCGGACCAATGGTCCACCTTATTTGAAGAAAGAACTACAACAACGAGGTGATATTATTGCACGTAACTCAAATAGTATTTTGGTATTGAAATGGAAGGACAGGGGTGAAGTATGATTTATTACAACTATTCATAGGGCTGACAAAATGGTGGTTCGTTCAAAGCGTGGGGTTGAGCGGGAAAACCAATTGTTGTGAACGCGTATAATCAGATGATATGAGGAGTTGACAGAGCAGATCAAATGTTGTCTTACTATTATGGTCCCAGGAAGGGCGTGAAATGGTACCGCAAGGTCGCATTTCACATTCTGGAACTAATGTTGAACAATGTCCGTCTTCTTCATTCCATATGGGCTGGTGGAAAAATGCTACCGGCGAGACCTTTTCGTGAAACTATTATTCAACATCTTGTTTTCCACGAAAATATTTGAATAGCCTGTCAGACCGGTACGGGAGCTCACGGGATTTCATTATCTGAAGAAAAGTAAGCAAACACGGTGCCTAAAAATGTTACAAAAATATGGTTACTCATAAAAAAGGCAAAACCAATGTCCGTAAAAGAAAAACAACCATTTACCGATGTGCGACATGTGATAAGAAACCGACGTTGTGTCCCGCTGACTGCTTTCGTGATTGGCATTTCAATACTTGATAAGGGTATATGATTATTGAAAAAAGTGAAATCACTTGAAAATGATAAAAACTAAAATTTATGGAAAATAAAATTTGATGATATTTGTCGAAATACAGAAATATTGCACGTACGGAACCAGCTAAAGCAAAAAACATAAATTTTCGCATGGCATATATATGTCATGGCGCGTGAAGGGATTGCAGCGAACGTAATACGCGCAAGACATATATATGTCATGGCATCTAGACTCTCCCGCAAATCATACTTGGCAGAATATACCAATTTATGAACCAAGACACGTATAATTGTCCCTTAGTTCCAAATTAACTGCTTGCGCTTGATGGTGTAGCACATAATTTACAATGTGCGCAGTGAAAGTGTTAATCGTCGTAACTCAGCAACGAATGGTCGGATCGGATTCACCATTCCGGTATAGATACGTATTCATAAATCTACATCTCATCTTATTTCTACTGTTAAATCATTTTTTGGCCATTTTACGATACTCAGTTCTGGTTAGGGTAACTAATAGCGGATATTTCATGTGGTAGGCATATAATTCTGCGGTTAATGACGCATTGTGCAGTACGTTTTATTTGCGACGGCAGTTGGGATATCGTCACTTGCTGACGCTTTGTATACAAATTAACCTTGAAGTTTAAATGAATTGAGCTAGAATCGTAAAATTGCAGCATATCGCTAAATACAAAATTGTTTTTCAGCTTTGTTTTTGTTACGAAGATTGAAATATTTAGATTAATATAGAAATATCAAATATTGCTAAAAGTTTGCAGTGAGGAAAATTAAGCTGTAGATAAGCGTGCTTACGCTAGATTTTCACTAAGCTTAAAGAAATGCTAAATATATTATAAGGCATGATCATTTTCATGTTCCTGTTGTCAGTGGCCTTGTTTTGTCTTATTTAAAAAGATACCGCAAACATCCTGCTCAATAGCTATTGTAGGGTCGTCACAAGTATCCCTAAGGACTTCTTAAATTCACGCAGGAATAGGATCTCCGAGATTCCCTGCTGATATTTACAAGGTTCTTATTTCCAATATCCCTTGGAAACTTTGTCAGCCTGATTTCGCAGACCCGGCGGGAATTTATGTAAACAATCTACAATGTCTAAGGTTTACCGCTTAGTTTTAATCCCTATGCTTCAAAGGAATTCTGCTTAGGATTAGTCTAATGGATTAAACATATCGTAGACATATTTTTACCAGTATTGAGATATGTCCGTTTAGTTTTCTTACCCACCTATCTGGTGCTGGTTGCGATGGGATATGTTTGTCTTCCCGGATTTATTATACTGCGTAATATCAGCGCTATCACGAAGTGTATACACATGAGAGCTGCAGTGTTCACATCGGAAACACATCCAAAATCTTAGTTATTCTGTTACTGATTAGCGTTCGATAGCAGAATATAAATTCATCAGTTTGTTTCAAGCTGACAGTATACGTCACGTTAGTATCTGGCACAAATCCTTTGCTGGGACCGTTAAGTTTCCACCATTTCTGACCATATTTACGGTCCGGTCCGACATTACATTCGGTGCATGACAGGTTGGGTTGTGTACCAATGTTCTGCTTGTATTATACTATACTGTGTACATATTAACCAACGTCGTGTTTCTGTCTTTTCAGGCTTTGCAAATGCACTATAGGATATTTCATAATGCAGGTTTCACAGAAAAATGCGTGAAAAGCCCGGGCAGTTTTGTCTCTAACAGCCGTCCACAAGAGACGAAAACCTCTTATGGTTAAATGTATATTATATTTTCTCATAGAAATTAGAAAGAATTCTGTTAGAAATTACTGTTTCTAATGGCTAATTGCAAGAAACTTAAATCACATACAGTTGGAATACAGATAATATGCAAACTGCTGTTTTATAACTTAACACTATTTGTTCAACAGTTAGAATTACCTCAAAAAATAAAATATAAAACTACATATTGTAGCTTATGGAAAAAATCTTTTTTTTTCGCCACTGAAAGTTTTCTCGAGAATGAACATGGGGTCTTCAAGGTACCCCACTTTTGTAGCAGCTTTAGTTTAAGTGTCTATTTCTCAAACTGTAACAAGTACAGTGCACAAATCACACTTGTGTAAAGACTCTTAAGAGAAAGGTCCCTCACTAGGAGCTTTACACTGGCGTGATTTGTGCATTGTATTCGTGACTTTTTAAGAAATATACTCTTAATAAATACTTTTAGACTGTTTAGCAATACTCTTACGAAAAAAGAACTCTTTTTCAGAATGTTGTTGTTAAATAAGGACTGGAATTTTGTCTGAGCAGACTATACACATGTGGCATGTTTTTGTGTGCTTTGTATAGCTTGCACATGTATGCTTTAACACTGGTCAAAACTGTGTCTACAGGAATTTGTTATTATGTGTGGATCTAGGACGTCTGTATATGATGCACTCGTTCTTTTCATTAAATTTCCTACAAACTCACACAACAAAGACCCCTGAGATTTGTTCGTAACCTCTTTGCTCATATTTTCCAAAATCTAACGCTCATAACAGCATTAGATTTTGGAAAATCCAATGCTGTAAACTTCTTGCTTTACTTGCAGTGAAGTTCACAGTCGCAAATACTGCGCTCTATATTACTAAAATGTCTGATGACGACCAAGTACCGAATTGTCCTGGACTGTCAAAGAAATGGGTTCTGAATTTGCTCAAAGAGTCGTTTCATGCCGGTAGTCCGCCCGAAATTACTCAAGCAAAGCGTCTCGATGAAGGTATGTACTTTGTTGTAAATTATTTGTTTTGTCATGATCTTATTATATTGGTAAGTTGTGTCTAACGTTCTCTTTTGAATAATTCACTAGCGTCTCCCAAATAATTTTATCGTTGTTAATTTTCTACCTTCTTATTAGTAATGGGATGGGATACCTATATGGTTTGTGGATCATATCAATTCCTCCCAATAACTAATTGGGAAATTTACATGTGCACTATAGAACACAATTTTAAGGTTTGTGAAGCTAGGTTTAGTCTTAGGCTTAGATTTCGACTCGGTCTTGGCCTTAGGCTTAAGGTACAAAAAGTTATACAATTATTCGAAAGGAAGAACTTTCTATGATCCTAGCCTACTGTATCCAGTTAAAATTGTGGGATATATCGGATATCCGTGTATTATTATTCTCTGCCATATCCTAAATTTCGAACTTTTATTTAGACCTGAATACCGCATTTTTCCCTTCACTACTTTTGTATTAATTTAATTACGTACAGTATTCGCCACAAATGGCCGCTGCAATGTCTTCGTTTGCTTATTGCTCGCTCAGACCTTGCTCGTGGGAAAATAAAATTTTAATTTGCTCGTTGTTCGCTCGCTTGAAAAACAGCACTAACTTGTGGCGAGGAGTGTATTATAAATTTCCGATATAAGCAAGTAAGATTCTTTTGATCATGTACATAGTTTTGTACCAATATTTGCAATGTAACTTACAGTTTGTTAGCGACCAAGCCTAGCTTGGTGGACAATATTTTATTTATAGTGGACGCCATTTCATCTTATAGTTCAGACAGACCCGGAATAGAAGGTGGTTGATGAGGCTTTTTTGGGGCGTCACCATGAGTCATATTGCTACGGTCCACTCGGATGTTGTAAATTTGTAGTTTGTTGTCCGTCTCATTCGTTTTAATGTACTATATGAAAATGCAGTAACACGAGCAATACTGCGTGACCATACAATTTATTTACATTAAAAAAATTCAGCATGTATTAATTGAAGCAGTGTAATTTACGACAATTTAATTTTGGTTTTCCGGCAACGAAATAATAGTCAGAGCGTAGTGAAACGTAGTAGAGATTGTGTGTTGCAGAGGTGAAATCTTTTAAATTCCATCTGTGTGTGTGATTGGCCATAACTCGGGAACGACCTAACCAATTTTAATGATCTTGGGCTCATTCGAACCGCCATAGTTGATTTACCCTGTATATCCCCTAGTATTTTTTGATTTGGAGCCTGGTTTCGGGGTCAGGGGTTAAAAATGTAGTTTTTTTGCACCATTTTACCCCATTTTAGTAGCCTTCACGGAAGCAAGGTTATTTTATCTTAACTTTAGAATTTTTTCTCTGGATGGTGTTATTTCATAGTAAAATGATAAATGCCGATGCCTCTGCTTTTGTTTTTCTATTAAGGCTCCGGTTCTGGATTTATGGGGTGTGAGGTACAGGGTATGGCGCCCCAATGGTTCCTCGACCCAAAATTTGTTCAGACGTTATGGGCGGCTGATAAGTTTTAGCAGTTTTTTGTGCATGGGAAACTCATTTCCGATGCTGGTTTTGCCGTGTGACCCATGGTTCCATGGATACGGCGGTATGACGCCCCACGGTTCGGGGTTAGAGATCAAAATGAGCGCTTGTCACCCCGTTTTAGTACCCTTCACGGAAGCAAGGTTATTTTTATCTTAGCTTTCGAATTTTTTTCTCTGGTTTGTTGTATTTCATAGTAAAATGATAAATGCCGACGTCTCTTTTTTTGTTTTTCGACTAAGGCTCCGGTTCTAGAGTTATGGGGTTTGAGGTATGGCACCCTCGTGGTTCCACTACCCAAAATTCGAAAAGTTGTTCTGACGTCCTGGGCTTCGTAAAAGTGTTACTGGGGGTTTTCGGGCATTGCAAACTCATTGCTGGTATTGATTTTGCTCTGCAATCCTATGGTTCTATAGGTACGGGGGTATGGCGCCGCATGGTTCATGGACCCAAAATTCCTAATTTTATTGTTACGTCCTGTTACGTTGCTGATAGCTTGCACTTGGGGATTTTGGGCCATGGAAAACTTATTGCCGGTGTTAGTTTTGTACAAACTTGTGTGTTATTGTGTGGTATCCACATGTAGCATATCGACCTATGCTATCGAGAGCTCATTCGCTGTGTATGCAAAAGGCGTAGGTGTACCTATGCTTCACTACGTCATGCAATCTCGATAGAGTTACTAGTTTTCAACAATGATATGTTTTTACTACGCATGTACTAGCCTATGCACTTATTTGTTTTTATTTTTAAACACATCGTTTAGAAAACATAGGCGTGATTACACGGTTGAGATGTTGAAGTTTCAGTATTTTAACTGATTTGTACAACTCTTAGTAATGGAATAGATTGTCGTTAATTCGAGATTTAAAACCAGCACCAATTTTTATATTAAACTACAAATGCAGCACAGTTCTAACAGTTTTGCTTCCAAAATTTAAAGTTTGTGCATTTTCGACACTTTAAACCGCGTAGAGTTGATGCTGTATGTTACTTTTATAGTAGGTTGCACTACTTTGACACAAAAGACATGTTATCGATATAGCGGAAAATGTGTAAGGCATACGTTGGATTTTTAACTTTTCACCCTACACTCTTGATTTTATATTTATTGTCGCTTCCCCCTCAAAAAGAAAATACAGACATATTTATTCAGCAGGGATACAATAATCTTTTGTCAAAGTTACCGTGTGCTCTACTGTGCTATCGAGTAATATTTAAGATCTTAGCTTTGATCCAATTGTTAGCATACTGAGTCGCTTATTTTATTTCTCCATTCGCTAAGAATTTTGCAAAAGTGCATAACCCATAGTCCCCGGGTGGTGCGCCTGTTTTGTAAAGAGGCACTAAAATTCACAGACATCCCCAAATTTAAAGAAGCCAATTTCTTATGCTTTATCCTTTCCTTATGCTATCCTCTTGGATACTGTCCTCTCCACAGTACCAGAATCTCATCTAGGGAGTTTTCAGCTGGGGAACCCCAGCTCCCACATAGGGGGGTAGCTGAAATAAAACTGCGCCCCATGCCAAGTAGGGGCCTATAATTGCATTTTATCCCGTTATTCATGCCTTTATACATTGTATATAGATTTTTTACATATTTCTGTTGAAAATCCGTCTCTGCAGGCGGCGCTTTATTTAAGTTAGGATTTTATCTTGAATGATGGAAATATAAGCAGTAGTATTGAGTTTTGTTATGATGATCATTTGGATGTCATTTCGAAATATTTGGGGATGCTGTCGGTTATCTTGGGAGAAGCCAAAATTTACCCTCGAGGGAGTCGATAAAATCCTGGCGGCGCTGGAAAATCCTGGAGACCACTCCCCACTGTGTAGAGAGGCCAGTCATGGAACACATTATAGTTACTGTAGAGTTACGAATGCAGTAACTAGATGACACATAAATTGCTGTTTCGCGCATACCCACATTAAACCAACCTATTTAACTAGTCAAAAAATCGATATATCAACGTTTTTGAACATTCAGCTTTATCAATCAGTGACGTCAGTCAGAGATGGAACCGTATCAACTGTTGACCCGATGACCCGATTACTGTAGTAACATACTAACAAGGCTATTTGTATGATGTGTGAATTTGCAAAGAATAGTGGAATATCTACCTGGCAGACCGCTATTGGAGACGGATTACATTTGCGTTTTCAGCATTGCTTTAGCCAGAGACTACAGTCATGATCAAAAGTTCAAATGAAATGTAAGCCATTTGGCTGCGTCTGGAAGTCTTTCGATGTCTATGTTTTGACGTCGCTTGAAATTGCACATTTGCATATTGGGGAAAACAACTAATATATTTAAGGAGTCGGTTTCCTGTCACAAATCGTTTCACTGAGCATTACTTGGCAGCCATCATCGGGCATACATGAAGCGCCATCTTCGGTTGTTCTCAAAATTCCAACAACCGAAAAGCTTCAAGCATCAACAAAATCGATGACTGAAGCCGACGCGAGTCAGATGGTGCGCGATTTCCGGGCGATGCTTCTCGAAGCACATAATCATGAATGTACAGCGTATGAAATTTTGGGAAAATCATCGGAAGTTCCTCCAGTTCCGTTGCCTAAAGTGTATTCATTTTCGAAGTCAACAGAAAACGAATTTGGTACGTACGTTTTTAGTTTGGATGACCATTGGATGGTCGCCAACAATTCACTAACATCTGACAAGCGAAGGTGAAACGGAGCGAGTGTGCATTCATTTTTAAGTTATCATTTTGTGTAATCATCTGTAACAAGCTGTGTTTGATAAATGCATATACTACTCTAAAGCCTCTGAAACCCTGAACCCATTAAAACAATATGACAACGCATCAAGTATTTGGGTTGGCATCTAGATAACTAAACAATTGTATGCAGCGTGTCCAAATACCAATATATAAACCATTCTTGGCGCCCTAGTCAAGCTATTATACCCCATCTTATAGCATATCTATCTATCTACAGTTCTCTCCAGAAATGAATGTTGCATTTCGAACGAAAGAACGTCCAACAAATTATATTTACCATCGAACAAACTTAGAACAGATTGCGAACAAGTTTCAGTTTTCGAACAATTTTATTATTTATGATGCACAAAACATAGTAACTTCGGTAATATAAACAGATAAAAAATTTACGTATTAATGTTCGTAGTATGATATAGAATATGAGCAGCACAAAACAATTTAAATTACAATACTGTACATGCCAGAAATGACCATCGTATTTCGAACAAGCGAGTTCGAGTTAGTCGCGAGCGGTCCGATCGAGATTTCGAAACTATTTAAATTAATAATAAATTCTATATTTAGAACAAATTTATTTTGAGCGAGTCGCGACCGAGTAACTGTCATTTTTGGCGGATACTGTATGTAAAAACCATTTGTTTCTTACATCTGTTGAACATGTTCCGAACAACAGTAAAATAGCTTTCGAACAAAATTTTAGTTTTTTGCGAACGAGCATCGGACGATTTTCGAACCAGCATCGAATGAACAATACTCATTTTTGGTGAGTTATCTATCTGCTCTGTGCGAAATACATAACCAAACGGCTGCAGACAATATATTCTGAACATCCCGTTCATTGATAATAAACCTCCAGAGCAAAAAATTTCTTCCACTATACACCGTGGCGTATATTGCGTCAAACTGAATGTGCTTATAAAGCATGGAGCGTAGAATAAACAGTTTCGCTCTGTCTCCAGTCGCCTCCCTTTAGTACATATATATACGTTTGTTACACGTTATTCTGTAAGAAACTTGAAATTATTGGTTTATATGGTTCTAAGAGGCAGTGATAGAAAGTGTATATACTTGAATTTTCTGATCAGCGGTCAGAGACACTGTTTAGGCTGGTGTTGAGCAGCCTAAACAGTGTCTCTGACCACTGCCGTCAGCTAGATGATAATGATGACAGAAAAGATCAGAATGATATAAATGTAGCAAACTGTTAAACTGCTGGTGCAGTTTCAATACAGTTCATTGACAAGAACACAGTTTCTGGCTGCATTGCAGACATGTTACTTTACTTCAATGTAGACTGACTTACAAAGTTCACAAGCGCACTGGCTGGCCTTGACGCAATTTATGTTAGCCAAGCTTACAGCTAAAGCTAAGTACTTCTAAATAATCCGTACTCGGTTACCTAGTTGGACCGGTTTAATTCTAACATACCCCCCAGACATCTGAATCCGTAAAATGGCAGCTACAAGCATCAAAATGGCTTTGTTTTGTTAATAAACTTTTGCAGGGTCAAGATAAAAAATTGGTACTGAAATTACGTGTACTTTTCACACAGCAATTTGCTCAATTAATTTTTTCTTTTGTTTGGTTGTTTTGGAACTTGATCATTGCGTATATATTACATATGTTTGGACCACAGATGAAGCAAAAATATGAAAATTTCAAACAAAATTTTTAAACCGGAATTCCGGTTCCGGTATGGTTTTTCCTTTTGCCGCAACCGGATAAAGATTTTCGCCGGAACCGGAACTCCGGTTACTCCCGGCTATAAAAATTCTTAGTGCATTATGCGTAATGCGTAACCAAACAAGTTAACACTGACTATATTCTGGCAATCGGGATCATTGACCCTACTAAACGCATTGAAAACGCATGAAGTATGCACACAGAACTCTAGGCGACCAAGTAGTTGTATTCAGCGTTCAAAAACTTATATAGCCATTCTTGGTGTCCTGCACGCAATGCATAACCAAACAAATGAAAACACACAATGTACATTTTGTAAATCGGGTTCGTCGACCGTAATACAATTGAAACAACATGAAAAGGTGTAATAATCAGGCTGGACTTAGAGAGCAATACCGTTGTATCCATGTCATCCGTCATAACATGTCGAATTTTCAAAAATCGTTATTTCTGGCAAAGGGTCGACGAACCATATTCTAGCCCACAGCAGCCCAGGGACTGGTCACACAAAAAAGTCGTGGTCAGCAATGTTGTAGATCTCGATGAGCTCATTTCGCGGTTTTATGTGTTCTCCGTTTTTCTATGCGAAGTTTGTTCTTCGAGACGTGGGCAGCGAAATACTGGTACCCGTATGATCAGATTTGGTTAAGAACCTTAACACCTTTTCATTTTGGCCCATAATATGGGCTCAGAGCTCTTCGCGTTCAACTAAAGGGCGCATCGTCATCACTTTTGCCATCGAACAAAAAATTCTATTGAAATGCATCCGTCCGAAGATCAGGTATGAATGACAACAACAGACAAAAATTTTCACTATTTTTCTCATAGCGCCTACAGTCGAAACTGCTCCTTTCCCTCGATCTGTTTCAGTAAAGCAATCATCGTTTACCTTATTTGATTATGGCACCATTATTTTATGAAAACAGACTTTTCTTTACGGACAGAAATGAAAGCAAATTATTCGCAAATATTTGGGAATATAATGTAACTGCTACTGATCTTTGCGAACTGTTCCGCAGTAATAAATCCTGAACGGTTCTCCAAAAATTTGCTTGACTGTATTTCTGTCCGTGGCTATATGACTGGATCAAAGCGAGACGGGTCTTTAAGTTTATCCTATAATGGGAATTTTGATTTAGATAGAAATAGCTTTTGTAGTAAAGTTTCCTAGAATCGAAAATCGAACCCGTACTTGCTAGCTGTTTGGTTAGCTAGCTTACTCACTGTTTGGTTTGCTCAGCTTTTGACAAGCTTTAACTCGAAATGGCTCAATGTTTTACTGTCACGCTTGAATTGAGTCGACTGTAAGAACTGTAGCAGTATAACGCCACGACTACACATCTTGATCTTAGACAAAATTATGATACGTGATAGAATTAACCATTGTTACTTACTTTATAAGAGTACCGTCTTTCATTAAGTCATCAGCCAGCTGTTAGTATACCGTCAGTGGATGGCGTTAGTTTTCGTTTACAACACAAGTTGTTGGTTAATGAGGGTGATCGAATATTCAACACTAATGTAAAGCTTTTGGAATAAGGGTTCGACTAATGCCCAACGCGTAATCCTTCAGCATTTGGAACGCCTTATTCTGGTTATTTCTAAAAAAAATTACAAAGTATTACTCTGTAATTTATTGTAGTAATATTTAGCTCCAAATGGATTTGTTAACTAAAGTTAAATGACATCAGCGTCGTATTAGCAGGATAATACCGGGCTGTTAAATGATGCTATAATAAAATCAGAAGATATCAATTTTATCATGGGTGCTTTTTTTTAAACTAATATGAATAATGTTCAGAGTCGCCGTGTAATAAAAAATTTGACACATATATTCTGATATTTAAAAGATTTCTGTTTGGTGGTGCACAAACGAAGGTGCATTTTCCTCACGTGCTTGAACAAGCCGCTTACATGTCCGCTACGTAAACAAAATGGAACTTTAATTTTAATTTCTAGTTAGCGTAACCTGACTTTTAAAAGACCAGATAGCAATCCGGTATCGACTTATCAATAATTTATAATTTATAGGATACATCTTGATGGAAGATTTGCGTGGACGTGGCAGAGTACCCGGGTTTTTCGAAGATATTTCATTGGCTCAAGTTGAAGCAGTTTTTGATGCTATGGCGGATCTCCAAGCGTTCTCTTTGCGCGACCGTAGTTGGATGGACAAATTTAACGTCTTTCCAGAGTCGAAATCTAACACCGGTAAATACTGTGCGATGGCATCTACTCCTGCTACCTGCTCTGTTTTCCTGATGTTATTGTTATTGATACAGCTAATGTTGTGCGAATTTCGACAGTTCTGCTAGATTCTGTGTAATTACAGTTTACTGTATTCATTATATGGGTGTTTGTTTCAAAACTTCACACTTTGTACATTATCGATACAATGATCTCATTCATGGTGGTTTTGAAACTGTAGTATATCAAAAATTTAGCTTATCCTTTGTAGACTAGTTATACTCCTGGCAACACACGGCAGCGAACAACCTTAATTGCCCTGTCCGAGCTGAAGAGTTTGTATAATGACGCTTAGTTGTGGGAGGCACTCAACTAAGAGACTCTGATATGAATACAACGTCGTGCGCTGCCTAAACTGTGATATTTCTACAGTAACATTTAAAGAAATTTCTCTTATGCAAATAATTTCTGTGTACATTTTCTATTTGTTCATCGAAAATTTTACGAAGTAGGATGACACAGGCCATTGAAAATAAATATATAATATAAATTGCGTAAACCAAAGAATAGTGTTCATATCTTTGCGCGATTTCAATGAGTTTCTACAGAAACATTATAATTAACTGAAGTGAAACGAGAATTTTCAGTCGACACTTTTCACAGAATAATGATAGGACTACGCCAAAAATGTGGCTTCGTTGCTGTAAATTTATTTTGTTTCTATGTGTAACTCGTATAGCTTTAAAGGCTAGATCTTAACATATTCTTCTTACAATGTTCCAGTTATGCTTAAAATATTCATCTTCGAGCTGCGACCAAATAATGTAAAAGCCCTCGTTTAATTTGATATATATATACTTAATATATTACATAAGGTCCAGTGGCTCAATAGTTATTACGTTGGACTATACGTCGAAAGGTCGTGTGTTCGAACCCGGTCGAGGGTGCATATTTCGATCTCTCCATGGTCGGCAAATTGAGTAGCATCCGTGCGAAAATTACAGGCCGAAAAGTTAGGGAAACGGAGATCGGCACAGCTGCGCTAGTTACAGTGGGCATTTTCATTTTTTCACTTTGAATAATACATGTAATACCACTGTTTCAAGCTAAAACTGTCCAATTTTTGGTAATGTCAAGGCAAAATATCATTATAATTGCATAATTTTACAACTGCCAACGCTATAACGGGGAATGAATTGGCGAATGAGGCTAAATTATTCTCAATATTCGTGATTACCACTTCTAGCTGTAAGTTACAATATTTTGTGCATAGGCTTAACCGTTGGCGGTCAGTGGCTGAATGAAAGTTTCGTCTGTAATTTCATATTGTTTTGATCGTATTATTTTAAATTTTCTCTGTATTATCGTGTGTTACTAGGCAATGAAAATACCAATTTGCTGAAATTATAGTAATATCGTTTTCCTTAACTGAAGGCATAAGCAAAAAATACAAAGCGTTCATTTCGAAACAGCTTGGTTGTCCAAACTTAGAAAGCATTATGGGAACACAACACTTTTGAACGTTTATTTTTGGAATACAACACTTTACTAAGTTTTTTAACTTATCCAAATTTGTTTTTCAGTGGTAAGCTGAATCCGAACTCCCGTCCGACCCCTTCTCTCCCCAGAAACTACCCTGTGATTGCGTTATTAGCATTTTAGTACCTGCTCTTAAAACAATTATAATATATGCATAAAAGTTGATTTCAAACACATCTAAAAGTACGGTACATCTATAAACTATGGTTCTTTTCGTGTTCTACATGAAACCTTTTGGATTAACATGTGACACCACGTGGCTTAGCATATAGCACTATCCGAGAAAATTTATGTGTTAAAAATGTCATTGAATTTAGTATGTAGCAGAAACATTAGATAAAGCGATGTTAATCAAGGTGTAATCGTTCTGTTAATTGCAATTCCCAATAATTGGCACCTCATAAAATTATTGTCAGTTCTGATAGAATTGTTGTTGTTGCAGCAAAATTTCTTGGAACAATAGCATGGTGTCGCGAGCACTACCCAGATGAATTTCACCTAAGCGACGCGGAATTAGCCAAGATATACGATCCTGAAATTTCAAAGATGACGTTCTACAAACCAGGCGACTACTATCCAGTCATGGCGCACGGTGATTTGTGGGCAGCAAATATTCTCTTTGACGGCGATCAAATTGCTGCGATTATCGATTGGCAAATTTGTCGCATTGGTAAGTTCGGGGTCGTACTATCAAAGCTGTAAAAGAACAAAAACTTGTTATTGTCGAGTCTGGAGCCATAATTCCAGTTAATCTTTTCTTCGTGTAATGAAGTCTCTTGATGTCGGAATAAAATGCGAGATAGCATTTGCAGGAAATTTGGTATTGGGGTCACATCTTCCGGAATAGGTGAGAATGGCAATTTCATTACTATTTTTTCCATTGCGATTCTTATCTGCGACCTATCCTACAAAACGCGATATCATTGCTGATCAAATTCCGACGCCGACATAAAAACGAAAAATGTACGATTGACAATTGAATTTCTATATCAGTAAATTTTGACGCCAAAATAAATACAGTGTTGCTGGTGCAGCGACTGCTGTGAATTTTAGATTGAGCTGGTTTCCTAGTAGAAGGCTCGTTTTGACAAATGAAATAAAAGTTTTACCCTCTGTACTTATATAAGGTTCTCCTTATTCCCCCGGGTCGCAACTGACACTGAATTTGTGATCCATATTTCAAGATCTCCGCCGGACAATAGTTAATTCGACTCTATGTTTTATATGTTTCAGAGTGCTTTTGTTCGAAATCATGCCATATATATTGCACAATTCAGGGGTTTTCTTAAAATTTTAGCAGCGCAAATTGTGTTTATTATTAAGTTTTTCTACGCTTCTTTGTATGATGCTGTGCGTTTTAGCAGAAACGCGCAGAAACGTAAAATTACTAAGTTTCTCTATTTCTAGTCGCTTAATAAAACACAGGCACTGGCACCCTTCGAAAGAACGAATGACTATAAAAAGATCATTTATTTTTTTAATTTTTCTTGCTCATGAGTTTTCATATAGAAAATCGAGTAATCTGGTTGTGTGCATTTAAGATTGATTTGATGAAATATACAAAAATAGACTTAACCAAACGCGAAAACGATATGCCACAACAGATTATGCAGTATGTATAATCGCGGACAGAGTGAACTGCATAAATACGTTCGCACGTACACTCGCGTGCGTTTGCGAGCGTGTGCGCATACATTGAGTTGCGTTCATGTGCACGTAAATTTTGTCCGTGACTGTATGCATATAGTATAACACAGGTAACGTAATACTGCGAGAAATAAAGCCAAACTGATCAGAGCAAAATAAATTATTAAAACCCTTGGGTTCGAAACATTATGTAACATTTATATAACAGTAATTACTACGTTGCTACTGTGTTCGTTAGAACCATTGACGCTGTGATAATTGGCCGATAGCTAATCGATTCCCCAAACCATTAGTTCAGTTTAAAATTCAACATTGCTTACAGCTATTTATTGTATCAATATAATAATGTACATGATCAAGAAATTACATAACAGACTGTGCTTGTATAGATACGACATTGTCACCTCAGAAAATTTCGAGCATCCAGTTAGACCTTTTGATATACATTCGATGTCATTTGATTAACAAACAGAAGGCCTTTGCAATCTGGGACCAGTGGCATTTCTCGATTGCCCTGGTAAAAAACGGGTGCACCCGAATTTTTACTCCCGGTAAAACAATATCGTTGGACATAAAAAATTCGTCAAATTTTTAGAATCCTTTTAATGGAAGAGAAAACTTGATTGGGAAATTGGTTTTAATCTAAAAGTGACTTTTTCGCCAAATAAACATTGAATGCTGAAATCTTTTAGATTTCGACGACGGGACGCCTTTCGTTTCAACCCGCGGGAGAGGAACAGTTCTGGCAAAATCTGGCTCCCGCTGTTCCGATCCAGGGGTCACCGGCCCATGCCCCTGTCTAAATTTCAGCGAAAAAAGAAACCAGAAACATTGAACTGTGACTAATTAGCAAATTTTGATGTCTTAAATCGCTGGGATACAAATATTTGGGGTATAAAAATAAAGTACAAAGTGATAAAGGCTGTTCGTAAGCCCCTACTTGATTCAAGATAGAGTAATCGTTAGCAATAACCGTTGTGTTTCGAACGATGTTAATAACTTTGTGTTTCGAATGAACAGAAAAGTAACAAAGTTTATCAATCGGTCAACATGTGTCGTAAAATAGCTTCCAATACGCGAGCTAATTTTAGATGCTCTAAAATCGTGATGACGCTCGGAATAACCATTTAAGGAACGGCACCCATGTCTGACATGCTATTGCTATCTGACCTCGTGTGGCCAAAATTTTATTAAATTATGCTAATAAACTGACATCCTCAATCTGTTCATGATAGGTTTATTTCTATATTTTTCGGAGAGACAAAACATGCATTTCAAATACATGAGACCTGTAAAATTACGTTAAAAATGATATTATAGCGTTTATCTCGACTGCTCTTAATGGAGTTAGATGTGGACTGATAAACTTACTGTCGTGGAATGCATTTAGGGCAAGCATTGTTGACACACGCGACGTCTGCGTGTTGTATTTCCCCGACTCTGACTGTCGGATTTATGTCCCGACTGAGGTCACAAAAATGGTGCAAACTTGGATGCATACATTACAGTTAAATTCTTTAATGGAACAGCAACGTTTTTGTATTTATATTATAATACTACTATCCCAAAAATCTAGGCCCATCATACACTGTAGCGTACACCTACATTGAAAAATGTCAAAATTTCGAAATTCAACATTGTAACATGCTTCTCTCCAGTCGGCTAATACATGCATATTTTAATTTGAAACAACAAAAATCAACTTATTTAACGATTTACTTAAAATAACCTCAAATGTTAACTTAAATAACGTTAAATTAACTTAAAATAACCCAATAATCGCATCTAACATCCAGAAATTACACTGTTGCCAAAATTATATAGATTTCACGTGTTGGAATAATTATTCTGAAAATTTACTGACTTGTCCGCAATACTTAAAAATTGGACTTTGGGGGGCTTTGAGCTGGTTCCCCAGTTCTAACCTAGGGGTATTTCATACTTGGAAAACCTCCCCTGGCCAGTCCAACTGTGAGTCTTAATATAATTGCATTTAACCGTTTTTTCATGCTTTAGCATTGTTGTTTCTGCAGCATATTTATTATTTACCTCCTAAAATGCGTATTTCTGCTAGCTGCTCTTCACTTTTTTTAGAATTTTATCATGAATGGTCGAAATATTGTAAGTAGTAGTATTAAATTGTGTTATAACAGTTTTTGGGGTGCCGACAGGGTTGACCTGGGAAAAAGGTTTGCATGACTTGTTGGGAACCGCCGGAATTTATTCAAAGTTCCGTAATGAGGTTTTTAATTTGCTTGTTAACAGGTCTAAAAGATTTGCTCTCGAATTTGAAAATCTTGTTCAATTTCTGTTTCATGTTCAGTCATCTAAAATTGAACTATTTCTGTCGAGTGCTGTATATGTGCGGTTTTAGTGAAATATAATTTCAGGTTCATGTGCTGACGATATGTCTCGATTTATGTCGATCAGTGTCCCGGTGGAGCTTCGGCGAAAACATGCAGATGCTCTCATAGAGCGGTACTATAACCGGCTTAAGGTAAATGGAGTAGTTCGCAAGCGTATACGTCTTGGTAAAGATTTCGCAATCTAAGCTTTAGTTTTTAGCGTTCACAACTGATTATATTATCGTTATATAAGTCACCACAATGAGCAGTCCATTCCACGTTTGTGCAAAACTACAGAAACGGGTAACCGAGATTTAAATAGCTGTCGAATTAGAATTTAAAATGGGATTTTGTGTATGATTGCCTTCAATTCATACATTTTAGATATACTTTATATGTAAGTCTTGAATTGAAATTTATTTTATGATGTATAACGCAAAATGAAAAAAGTATGCACTATACTAACACAAATATAAGCCAGAGGTAGCTGAAACGTGTTAGCCACTATATCGTCACATAAGTTTGCACACGCTTCAGAGTATCTGTGTCAATCGAATGAACTATATTATTGTTCCTGACGAGCCGGGCACTGTCAATGAGGTGGATAGATGCATCCAAGTGAATAGCATAAAATGTTTGAATTGTCATTTCCAATAATATTATGGTCGTTGTTAATATTTTAGGCGAACCTTGGCTCCGATATAGCGGTTCCGTTTACCATAGACGAAGTACGTGCCCGCTATTCAAAAGTTCTGGCTGTTGGTGCAAAGCTTGGCCTATTCCACGTTCCACAATGGATTAAGGAAAACAGTGCAAGTGCTAGTGACGAAGAAAAACGTAAAATGATACGTGTAATGGTTGCATGTATCGAAGACGCGCTATCTGTGATGTAAAAAGGTCATTAAAAAGTAGTTGAGACGGAGCGAGTTTCCATTGTGTGTGCTAGGGACAAATCGTGGAAAGTTCTTTTTTGTTTTTCGCTGCCATTTATAGCTCATTTTGGGATCGTTAGATTTCGAAATTTTTTTGTTTGATAGCAAAAGTGATGACGATGTGCTGTTTAATTGAGCATGTACCCTCCGACCACATCTTTCGGGTCAAAATGACAAAAAACAGGTGTTAAGTTTGTTTGCCAAACCTGGCCATGTGGGTACAAGTGTTTCGGAACCCATATCTCGCGACACAAGCTTCGCATCGAGATCTGCAACTTTGTTGACAACGACTTTTTTGTGGGAATATGATTCGTCGACCCTTTGCCAGAATAATAGCGATTTTTCAAATTTCGCCGTGTTGTTGCTTGGTTTTACTTTACAATGACTGCCTATTAGGTTATCAAACACGCTGGACACGATAGTTTTGCTATCAGGAGTGCAATTTCGCTACATGATACAGTTTCATGGGTTTCAAGGGTATTACGGTCGCCGAACGCGATTTCCAAAAATGTTTTGCATTTTCATTTGTCTTATTATGCATTGCGTACAGGGCATCAAAAATGGTCTGTATATGTGTTTCTGAAGGTTGAATACAATGATTTGGTTATCTAGAGTCTATCGAGGATATGTTTCATGACCTTTCATGGCTTTAGTGTCATCGAACACGATTTCCGGAATATAGTATGTCTTCAGTAAGGTGTTTGGTTAAGTTTTGCGTACAGGTCATCAAGAACTATTCCTGTAGGCTGAATACGATGGTGTGATTATTTGGAGTATAGCACGAGTATCTTATGTCTTTTTAGATGTTTACATTGGGTTTAGCGTCAGTGGATCCGATTTCCGGAATATAATCGATCTTCGGTAGTTTGGTACATGGCATCAAAAATACTATATATAGAGTTCTTCGGTATCCTGAATGCAATGGTTTGATTATCTAGGGTCTAGCTTTTGTATTTTATGCCTTTTTATGATTTTTCAGTCGGTTTAAGGTCAATGAACCGGATTTTTAGAATATAGTCTGTCTTCAGTTGTTTGGTTACATATTGTGTGCAGGTTATCAAGAATATTGTCTGAACTGAACTGAACTGAAGCTGAACTCAATGGTTTAGTAATCTAGAGGCAAGCACAAAACTTAATGCATTGTCAGTTGTTCTCAATGGGTTTCGGGTCAGCGAGGTTTTAGGATTTTCAATGGGTTCTGAGGTTTTAGGTTGGCACATACATCAAACACAGCCTGTAGTTACAGGTGATTAAACAAAATGATAACTTAAAAATGAACCCACGCTTGTTCCGTTTCATCCTCGCATGCGAGATACTAGTATAGTATTTTGTCTATTAAAATGAAAGGTGGGGTCCATGTATGCTTTTTATTATAGAGAATCTAGTCTAAAGTACATGGGTAACAATATCACTGCTTACGAAAACTAAAAATAGATGTTTGTAGTGTTGTCTTTTATAAACAGCTGCAAATATCTGTATAGAACGGTATAATAAGCGCGAGCACAAATGCATAAAAAGCTTAATTTGCGTGCTTCATTAAATTAATTCTTTTATCGGTAACATGTTCCCACCAAGGTTAGCTTAAATCCATACCATTAATTATAAGCGTCGTCTGATATAATGACGGGCTAAGCCTATCACTTAACTAAGTCGCCTATGATGTGGCTGTTTATTTTCCTATTGGTATGATGTTGCTTTTAAAGCTTGGTTTTGCCGATGAAATGGCGAGAGGTATCAGGTATACTTTTAAAGACTAGCAGAGATAACTGCAACAGTCAATAATATATTGCAAATATTACATGATTTTTAAAATATTAATATAGCCGGAAAAGTACATAAAACACTAGGATATGATTAGCGTACGTGCATTTACGTGCAACATGGCCATAAACTGGCACGTAAGTGATTCAGACTTCCGTGACTTTAATATCGAAAACCTTGGAGTTTCTAAACATCGTAATATTTTGATTCCGCTAATAACTTTACATGGCGAAACTTTTCACATTGCACTTACCTAAAGGCACCACCGCCACTAAGAAAGAAATCCACCTTAAATTAATACATTTACTCCTGAACGTTGTTGGACCATAACCTATATAACGCTGCGAAGTTTTGCATTAAACAAATTCGATAGGTGCTCACTTTGATAGGTGCCTTAATGGGGTAAGCAATAGCAACGAAATTGCACAAGGACCAATGATCCAAATTTTCAGTCTACCATACTGTGTTCAATTCTTCGCAACGATGGATATCTTTTGTTCACTGGTACGCCACATTCAAATTCTACGACCAAGATCAATCTTAAATTTAATACACCTCATGGTTTGCCTTTTCCAAAACAACTAGTTGTGATGCGAAGAGCCGTGCTTAGTGTATCTGTAAAAACTGTGGTCGGCTCTTAAAAACTTTTCTAAAACAACAAACATATTTGTAACGCTCAGTGTAGTAGAATAGTCAGCTATAAGCAAGAGCAGCCGGGATTACTTAAACTCGGCTTTGAAAGCCTAAAAAACAACTATATAGGCTGTTTGTATTATGTTTTCTCATGAAACGCAAACTTCTGTTATTAGAAATCTAAGAGCCGAGTCGAGGCTGGTTTTCCATCGGAACAGCCGAGCCGAGCGATCCGGACTCGGTTAACGAAGACCCGACCCGATCCATGTAGCCTAAGGTGTGGTTGTGAGGGCCGAACCGAGCAGAACCAGAGCCTGAAAGTCTGGCTTTTTCTCACCTCTATGTTGCAACTACATCATAACAACATGCAGTTTAGCATGGTTTTCCATGCGTTCAGGATTTGTATCCCCGTTTGTGCAGTTTACTCTGCGCACTTATCCAGGAATTCAGGTCATGTTAAGAACAACATGGTTTATTACTGGTAGAGCCACACTTAATACAAAGACCTGTAAGCACTGCCGATATCCGCACTGTCCATGTGAATTAGGGACCAGATGAAAGACCTTCTTAAAAATTAATACACGTTGTAAATAACCAGGTTAGTACGACCGGTAATAAACCATGTTGTTAAGCTGTTACATGTAGCATCATAAAATCCATATCTACACAAGTTGAGTGTGTAAATAATTTTTTGTCTATTTAACGTGTCTTAAAACGTTGGTTTTTGTTTTCATTTCGGATAACTGCAGTTATTATGTCTTCAGCTTCCTACATACCAGTGTTTGTCAAATGTATACGTTTATAAGAATACTTTCTTTGTAATTAGTATTTCATGTAACTAGCTTTAGACAGTACATTAATTTTAGAGCATTTTCTTGAAAGGGATATTGCTAGAACCATGCTATTAACATAGATATGGTGTAGGCTAGCGTGATGAGATTCTGTTCGATTCAAGCTTGGTGTATTATTCTTGTCGATGTTAGAAGACACAAATTTTTTTCGTTGCTCCAAGTTCTCAGGACAAAAAGTATTGCCATGGCCGTAAACCTAGTTGGTTCAAATCAAGGTGCTGCAGAATTTGGCTGAGATCACAAATGGAAAACCTCAAAATCGGATAGATTTCTAAATTTTTTAAAAGTTTTATTTATTGTCAATTCTGAAAATACTAACAAACCTTGTCTGAACCTTCAACAAAGCATGTGCTCCAACAGACAATATGTTAAGGACAATTTATGAAATTTTTGAATTAGAGAAAAGTTTTGCTAAGATACGATCGGTTTTTATTCTAACTGATGTATTATTTGCTATGGGATTATGAACCAATGCGTGATGAAATTTTGAAGGGAAACGAAATGTCTCCCAGCTGTATAGAACCTTGAGCAGCTGAAAAATTCAAATATTACAATACGCCCTTTACACAATTCGGAGAATCAAGATGTAATTGCAGTAAGTATTTCAGAGAAAACAGTATTGAGTCTATTTAACAAGCCGGTTTGTTTACCTTGCCTCCAGTGCTTATATCAGTAACTGAAGTACTCCTTAATTCATAAAAAAACTTATATACCATGAAATGTATAACTGTTGAACAAAACCAGGGTGTTTTCGTCGAAAGTCATCATACTTTATGTGCTTAATTGGTAACTCGGACGCTGTCCTTAGTTGTTAACGGCTTCCGGTATACACATAACCTAAATATCACTTAACCTGTAATGTTTCACTTTTTGCTCATGCCGAATTTTTTGTTTTACCTATTATACTTGTTATTTTGTCGAAAACTTGTAATGATCGACTAAAATTTCCAAGAGGTTCGGAGCTTTTGGTATTTTGAAGGCGTGCATAAGGACAGAAAAAAGTGCTTTGTATGTGTTCTGCTGTTCTTTTATTAATCGCCGAGGTGTATTTAAGCTGACGTTCAACCGTTATAATAGTAGTCTGCTGACAAACACACAAGCGTGAATCAGCAACTAACATCACTCACAGAAACTCTTTGAGTTGTGTAATTATTGTTTTAAAAACTCACAATTAAGTGATTATAAATTCATTTAACCACTGCACGTTACATTTCATTGAGTTTATTGTAGAATATTGCTTTTTATTCCTAGAAGTTTCGGCAAAATTTGAGCAAAACTAAACCACACTGTATCTATGTTTTGTATGAACGTGTCGAATTTTAAAAACAACAATGATGGTGTTAGTTCATCGTGTAGTAAAACCATGCAGTGAAAAGCATATTTTTTGTACGTGCCATATGCCCAGGATCTTTTGTAAATATTACACAATATTTAGCATGTTTAGGAGCAGCATTGGCCGCACGAAAAGCATATGTACATAGATTTGTTTCGTTAAAACATAATTTGTAACGTATCTTTATATAGTACGCTAATTATTTTACGAAAACTCTGCACTGTACGCGCAAAAATGGCTGTCGCCATTGGAGCGGACGAACGGTGAACGAGCAGCGGTTATTCCTAGCGGGTACTGTATAGATTCTTAAAGTGGTAGTGGTGTATTAAACAGTGTAACAAACATGCTCAATGTGCGACAGAAAAATGTAAAAACTATTCAAAACGCAAATGCTTAATTGCAGTTAATTCAGCTTAAAATGTACTTGCAGCCACACAATTTTACGTGCCGCAAGCGGCAACGCTTTTGAACATATTTTGTACATTTGGCTCATATATGTAATGATTTAGAACAACGCCGATATTAAAGATTAAATTAATCCAAAATCATAGCACTTAAAGGCATAGTACCTATTCTGCTCCTAAAGTGAGGCTGACTTGACATAATATGCGCCGGACAGAACTACATTGTCGACAATGGATGCAGAAACATCAAAGATTGCGTGCACCATCTTTAATTGGCAGTAGACCTATTTTGCGTCACCTGATATGTTTTATAGGATTAATCTTGGATATAACTGGAGTATATTTGCGAAGGGACGTCCCAAGCTCTGCAGAAGTGTAGGGTGTTTTAGAAAAATGCACATAAAATAGGTTAGCTCAGATAATCCTACAAGCTCGCATTATACGACCTTTAGCAAAATGGAAACAACCAATCCAATACCGTAATTGATAGCAGATCGCTAAATACAAGTTAAGGGAACTTCACGGAATGACGTTCTTATAGGCAGCTAACCAGTGTCCGGTTAATATGTCAAATTCAAGCTCGGAACGATCAATAAAATCCACCACAATGGTATCGCTTTCCAATATTGTGCAATATACACGGTTTTGTTATCATTCGAGCAGTAAGTCAATATCTGCACTCACAACTATACACTTTATTTGGAGCCGTACAGGCAGTTAGACAGCAGAAAACTAATTCCAATCTTCGCCTTCCGCTTTAAGAAAGTTCGGACAATTTTATTGTCCAAATGTGATTTCGGAGAAATTTACTCACTTTGTGGGTGAAAGTTTCTGGTCATACTATCTCGAAAGGGCAGAATCTCGCATTAATTACTGTCTGTTTCGATATGAACCGCATAATCGTACTGCAATATTGCAAATATTTTAAATGACGCACATAAGGACACACCAATGTACACAGCCGCACATTAGGGACGTGATTCACTTTTGCTGAGCTGTAGCTCAATAGGCAAATGTCACAATTTACGATGCACAAAATTATCGAACTATATAAATTCAAGGATAGAAATATGACCTGCTATTTTTTATGCAACAATAAAGCACTGCTCTGTTTTGTTCTTTAAAATGATGTATTAACGAGTCCTATACTGCAAAAAATGACCAAATTACAAAAAATTTTACATAACTTATGTGGCATGTGTTCATTTACACACTTTACACCACAATAGCAGATGTACAGTCGCAGTTTGAGGCTATTCTTTGGGCTCAAATTGAGCGCGGCAGTAGCTACTGTGACGCATGAAAACTAAAAGAATTGTCTAGAAATACACAAAATCTATAAAAACTACAATTTGTGGCACAGTTAACGCTGACGCACATTTGCCGTGCCTTCTGTAAAACAAAAATCAATGATCATGGTTATGTAACCTCGTTATGAGTATCTCCAGGCAAATAAAGGTACTCACAGACGTCACTTTACATTTGAGCTTAAGTAGAAACAATTTTTCTATTCGTTTCACCATTCCGTTTCTAGCCGAAAAAATGGTTACGTTTTGTTAATGAAATGTCAGATCAAAAACAGCGTTTTAGCTACAGTGTATATCAAAGGCTCGATGACAAAGCTGTGTCATAAGATAACATCGTCATGTGCATGTTTGTAGTATCTTTTGAAAACGTACTGTGTTGCATTCTTGTCGCTATAATATATACGCAGCTCAACGAGTTAAATAAGATCGGTATTTGACAACAAACTAATTTTTCTCAATCAATATCAAACAGGCTTCACAGGCGGCAGGGAAAACATCCATAATGGGGAAGTTATCAGGGAAAATAATATTCATCAACAAGGAAAATCGGACGTTATTAAAATGCACTTCAATGCCCTTCCTGCGGGTGTGGTAACAGTTGTAGTGCGTAGCCAAATATCCTTCTAAAAGCGAATCTGCCTCCCATCGCTTAGTTTTACTAAAATGTTTGAGAGCGTAATAGTGTATATTAGCGCAGTGGCGCGCGATAATTTCAGCAAGCAAATAGACGAGCTTCGCAAAAAAACTTTTAAGGCAACGATTGTTATCGTAATTTATGAGTAATATATTTACTTGCTGCGAAAATCTGTTTGTAACAGACTGTCTCGAAACAGGAAAACACGGAAGCGGAAAGCAGTGGGAATCCTTATCGAATGAAATATTTCATTTCAACGTCTAATTTACACTTAAATTTATATTGTACATCTATTCCGGCAACAGGGTTGTTAATAAATTTTTGTTCTATTTTTATATTATACACCTTAAATTGTTTGATTCGTCTAGTGTAAAAAGGCGGAGTCATATTTCACCCAATTGCGCTAGTCCTTCGAATTCAGTAAATGATTCATATTGGCTGACTGAACTGCTTGTCAGTCAGAATGAGGCGGCTATACTGAGTGAAAGTTTGATTCATTGATCCAGCGATACAATCAATCTAGCTTCAGCTGAGCCAAAATTTGACTCATTTTTCTGGGTCAGAAAAGGACCGGCCGACTGAGTGAAATTCCGACTCAGACTTTTCAGAGTATGTTTTTGCACGTATATATGTATAAATGTATGATGAATAAGTAACAAATGGTAATAACAAAGATTACCTAGATACTGGTTTATAAACGCGAACCCTTGTTTGCATGCGACAGGTGTTATAAACTAAATATGGTTCCAGCACCAAACAAATGTCATGTATCGATATAGACTATATTAAGTTTTGAACCAACTGCGTTTTCTTCAATTGATTGACGATAACATAATCTGGTAGCAATACCTTAATCATTAACTACTAAACTATTGCTTCCCAACCATTGCCGAAACAAATGTGCTTGGGCTTGTATGTAGTGTGGGGCAAGGGAGAGGAAAGTCCTTGTGCGGTCGTTAGAATTTTTCTGCCGTTAGTGGTCACGAAATTAGTTGGTAAGCAGCTATGGACCGTGTATCGGACGGCCTTGGTTTATATATATGATTATGCTTTATAACTGAGTGAACTAAATAAAACTGTAGACACGATGCAATGGTAACTAACTAATATGCAAGGATTTTTCCGTCTGGAACCGTCTAGTCATCTTTAGGTAGGCATGTTTATTATGAAACTAATATGCATCAATGGTTAGTGATAGACCTCAACTCCAGCCGTCGCCATATATTAAATATACTACAAGGTAGCTATAATCTCTCTTGACGTAGGATTCCGCTTTTTGCTGTCATTGTACGCAGTGCACAACCTTTATATGCGAATCGAGGAAATGTTCACACAAATGCTGAAGTAGCATTTATGAAAATTAAATTAGTACCATAATATAGCAGTTTCTTTGCAGTCAGCCGTCCATCGTTGGCTGTCGGCCAGTCACTGATGCACTGGTCGGCTGTTGAACCGTCGGTCGGCTGTTGAACCGTCGGTCAGCCGTTGAGCCGTGGGTCGGCAGCTGCGCCATCCGTCGGACGGCCAACATTTTACTAGCCTCCCGTTTTATACCAAAACCGGCCGTTGCACAACACTACTGGTTCGCTGCAGCAAATAACGAATTAAAGATTAAACGTAAAAATCGCCTATTGTTGAATTCAAAGTCTAGTGAGCGAAACCAGCGAAGAGAAATATTCTTACTAACGATATAGTGTTGAAATTTGACAATGTCGACAATTTGGGGCTGTTAGGCTGACACGCATACGTAAACTTTGGCCCGCCGGATTGATCTGCACCATAGCTCTTACTAACGATATATTGTTGAAATTTGACAATGTCGACAATTTGGGGTTGTTAGGCTGACACGCTTACGTCAACTTTGGCCCGTCGGGTTGATTTGCACCATGGCTCATTTGAAATCTAGAAACCTCAATTTCAACCCTTTAGGTGTAAAGCCCATTCCAACATCTTCCTATAGAAAAGGCGGGTTAAAGAAGCTCGAGTCGGGTAGGGCCAAAAAATAACGTCCTTTTATTTGCTGCTTCGTGACAACCCGTTTTAACACATGAGTCAAACTGCGCTCATTTTGTAAACACTGTATAACTTAGCTGTGTAGCTCTTAGGGTTTCTAAATAGCCTCATGGGGCAGGATGTGAACAAAAACGGTGATGTCTGCAGCTGCTCCGGTAAGACTGGTGTGTGTTTTTGGTTTCATTTTGCAAAGCAATAATTCATCATCTATCTAGCGGCAAATGATGTCCAGCTATATTGTCATTATTTACGCTGCATCGTTGGGTCAAAACGGGTTTTCCTCTACTCTAAATAATCGAAAACGACAATATCACCGCAACAGCTGGAGCTATATGGGTATTGTATATTAGTCCCGCAGTTTGCCGAGCAATTTATCCTCGTATATATTCAAGCGAGTACATATCGTATTTAAACAGCTTTGCTAACCGGCTTATTTTGTAAGTTTACGCATTCAACACTTCGAATTCACTACCTCGGCAATAAGACAAGCTAAGCTACTAGTAGATTTAACGTTAATGAAATATATATAGGTATAGCACAGGCTTAATATATCACGACCTGATTTGTCTCAGTTTCGTGGGTGATACGATTAGTAAAGGTGTCGACAAATTGAAATGAACTATGCGGGTAACTGAAAGCTGTTGATGTTAGTTATATCGAGTGACGAAAATCACAAAATTTATTTTGGTGCCCTGTAGATACATTATTTCAGTAGTATATATACGATTCTAGAAATTGACTCATTTCGATTGATCCAATATTTTTATACTTATTTTAGTATTGGCTTTCTTTACCATTTTCGAAATAGTTGTTACTTATGAGATTTTTATTTAGTTTCTATGTTTTTATTTTATATCTATTGTTTATCAAATTAATTTAATAAATGGATACCATTTATTTCATTTGAAATTGTTAGTTAAAGCAGCTTCAAAATATATTGTACTAGGACCAGTTCTGGCCCTAAGGGATCCCACCTGCACCACCATTTTCCTTGGTGTGGTGCCCGTCAACCCCGGCTTCCACGACTCCCCGGTGAACTGCTAGCTGACCTAAGGGAATCGCTTGGCTTAGCAGGTGGGTTAACCAGGGTGTTCGTCCTGTCTCCTGTGCTGGCCCACGTATCCAGTGATATGAAGGTCCCCTGAGGGAGGGTCAACCCTGTACCTGCTCACAAGTAATAAGGCTGACCCGCCTATCCCTCATTTTATTTAAGTCCTTAAAGATGTGAGTTTTCCGGTTTTTTAGTATAGAACACGTGGGCCTAGATCCGACGTTAAGTCTGATTAGCTCAGTAAGAGTTTTTTGTTAAGATGATAACTCGAGGGACCACCTGGAGACTGATCCCAGGGCCCGTCTTAGTCTAAATGGTTTAAGCGGAACGGGAGACTGAATCCTACCGCAAGGTCTCAACATTGCGTTAGACGCTATTTTTACGAGATTGGATAATGCCTAATCGGTTTGCGAGATTACTGAAAAACTGTATTTATTTGCGATTCCCATTTTCGTGCCATCGGGTAATAAACGTTAGGTAACTACATTTATTTGGAGTGATTTACATCCTACTATCCGATAGTAATTTATAAAAACATATCGCTTGAGGACGTACCGAACACTCTAACACTTTATTAAATAACGACAAATACGAATGCTCTAGTGTACATATGCATACCGTTTTTTTACAATAATATGGTCGCTGGTACCTCACAGGGCACCCGCTGATAACACGATTGGTGATGTGAATTCCTAGCGTCATTGCGCTGCTCTGGGGGTCACTAAAAGTCTGCCGTTTGCACCCCGAGTTTCATTCCTTCACTGCTTTTGCAAAAGACCTGTTTGGTTGCCTTTACTCAGTCCAAGCTAGGCTCTCCTTGCTTCTCTCAGGTTAGATTCGTTTCACAGAGGTTGCAGTCACTTGCGGAATTTCTATGGTTACAGTGTACTGGTTCCCTTAATCGAAAAGTATCCTGCAACGGGGAGGAGTGGAAACGAGTGGTCTTATCAAAGGCGGGAAGGCAATGCCGCGTCTCCCTAGTTCAAGACGAACGACGTTGCTTGCCTTCCGAAGATTTGAGGCCTATGCTGTGACATGAAAATAGATCCTACCGTTGTCTACACGGGTTAGGGGCCCACGCCTAATAATTTGGTTTAAGCGTGGAGAGACACTTTACTTGCATTCTCCTCAGATTCGCAGCTCGATTAAAGGGATGCGGTCTCGAACAATTTTGATTAAATTCAAAGTAGGTTAAAAGCCGCAGCTGACTCCAACTCGCCGTACAAGTTGGATTACGGCCTCTCCAGCCATTCTAGTTTCGCACGTAAGTCCGTAGTCATTTGCAGGCACCAATCCGGCTTGATTGCTGCCGCGCCTCTCAACCGAAAAATAGCTTGAGATGAAAATAAAAATGAAAGTTGGCATTTGAGGCCTTTAGGGAACCCCCGTTTCGCTAGAAACAGTGAAAACGCTAAAACAGTGAAAAAAGCAGGAGAACATAACGCACGGAAGGTCGTGACGCGTCACTCCCTTTGGAGCAGCCGCATCGACCCAACGATAGTTATTGATCGTTGAAAATCGTGACGGAGTGCTCTACCATTTCCTCACGGCATGAGACCCGCCTGGGTTTTGGGGTTATTAAATTGAATGCACTGGATATAAGCAAAAGCTCAGGGCAGGAGCTCGAATTTCGTGGTTCCCGTCAGAGGTTCCGCCTCTTGAACTTCCTGTAGGACTTTATTGCGTCCCTGCCTGCAAATGACTCCGTCTTTATACTGAGCAGAACGCTCCTTCTACTCTCCGGCTGATGAGTCTTTGACTTGAGTGACCTGGAGCCGTCCGCGTTTTACTATCTTACAATGTATATAAGTTAAAATTATGTTACTAACTCGAAAGCGTGCACGGGGGACACGAATTGAAAACAGGGCTTAATAGTTTTATAAGGCCGTTCGAAGTTCTGTTTTGTCATAACGTGCCAGTTCACGGCAGGACCCTAAACTATTTAATGGAAATCAATAAAGTCTCCTACCGTGTCTACGCATCATGGAGAACCAGTTTTTTTGAAACGGATCGTCAGTTCATGGTGAATAAAACGCTAAGGGAACTATTGCAATAGACGCTAAAAGGGTTGCCTAGCAAACGACTCCTACTTATGCTTAAATAATGATCGCTCCAGCGGTTGCCTCCAGGTCAACACATCGCTTTGAACACCTTACCCTCCGTGTCCCTATGTCCTCTCCCCTTCCCCGTGTGTATTCCTCAAACCCTCACTACCATTCACATCACTTAAAATTTACTTTCGCCCCCCGGGTCCAGAAAACAAAAATTGTGACCCGGCGAGCGGAAACCAGTCGAGATTTTTTGTAATTTTGAAACTCTTCGAACGCGTGCACGCTACAATTTCGGGGTCCATACCCTTAGGGGTGCGCGGAACATCCGCCGGACGCACCAGAACCCACAAGGGCGACCCTTGCTAGTTACTTTTGAAAGCTATAAAAGTCGCCAGGGGGAACTCCACCCTGTGCCTACACAGTGGGAGACACCCCTGGAAAAGAGAGCGAACGAAAAGCAAAAGCCCCTAACAAGAAAACAAAACCTTTAAAATCTTTGAAACTGAAACGGCGACAACCGCTCGAATCAAAAACTGCCGACTCTAAAGCGGCTTCTCTCGACTGGTCACGACGCTGCGTCGAGCCTTTTCCTTTTATACTCTGGTCTCTAACCCCCTCGCTATCTTACCATTCCGTCCCTAACTCGGCGAGGCCCACAGTACTGCTAAATTTCAAGATTTTGAACACAAACGATCTATATATAATACAAAATATAACCGCAAACTTGCAGACTGTTCAAACTCTGTAACAAGATAACGTGACCCGCCGACAACAAACACGGACAACTGTGACCATCTCGCTGTGAGCCCTTTGTAAACAGCCGCCGGTCAAAACAACACAGCTACAATGATAAATGCCCCTCTTTGCAAAGCAGCGACTGGCATGTTAGACACAAACAGCCCTTACAAGGGAATAACTGAACGTCGCGCTGGTTGGTGCAGGGCTTCTAAAAGGCAAATTTATACGGGAGCTCAGGGCGCTCGCAACTTCTCAAAAATTTAGGATGTTTTTTATGATTGCGGGCGAACGAAAAGGAGTAGGCTTCCGGCGGTGGGATCAGTTTCACTACTTTAGATATTCTGTTAAAAATCCCTGAAAATGTCGGGATGTTACATATTGTCTATCCCGCGATAAATGAAATTGTAGAAATCACTTTTCAGTGAACTAACATATCTATCTATTCATAGTTATACAACTTTTTAGGACATATTTAATAGAATACTTTGACAAGTACTTTCCCACTTTGACAAGTGCTCAAATTGTGTCATATTGTAAAATGCTGTATGTGGCATTG
>JASANE010023061.1:0-43254 GCA_030248225.1 Trileptium ribeirensis
TATTGCTCAATAGGCTATCGTAACCTCAAGGGTTGATATAATTTTTCAATTTTTGAGAATTTTCCGCGGTAACACCCAAGAAGTCACAGAGCTTAGGAAGCCGCAGGAGCGCTTCACGGACGTCTTCGAATTCCACCGAATTGTCAGCATACGTCGTCTAAGTGGTACTACGCTTGAGGTCCCAGGGAGGTTGGCTATTTGACTCGAACAGGAACCACCAATTCGTTGGGATCATTTTATTTATATTTTCGTTTAGCTACAGTGGCTGCCACCAGGACCCGACATCCGAAAATTTCAGAATTTATTTTCTCAATCATCACTATCGACTGGCAGTGTAGACTCCTGGTTTCTTATTCCCGATACGGACTTGTTCTGTGTTTACTTAATTTATCTATTTAAGCGCATAGACGGTCATTCGTGGTAATTCAGGCCAGGGAAACATGCTGAGGCCTGCGGCGTTTCGACGTCAGGCCTGACCGCAGTTCGTTGACGCGGGGCGACGATTTCAAACACAGTATGCCTTATCGCTATTTGTTTATCATTAATGAACGCGGACACACCATTGAGTATTTTTCAATCGTTTATTTGTAAGCACGTCAAGCACATAATGGGACAAGGTACAATACAACGATTATCAATGCATAAGTATGGGAGTCAATAACATCAATATACAATCTGGTCAAACGCTTTACGTAACGAACATACACAACCGTGAGTGAACTTCCCAATAGATTCTCTACTCAGACCCACCCATGGTCGACGGTTGCGCTAGCTCTACTAAATAAGAAACTACAACAGCAAAATGATCCAGGGATACAGCTAGAGTGGCGCCTTATGCTAACTGTCCTGTATTGCTAAATGGTCGATTCGATCAAGCTGACGGCTAAAATCTGAAAAGAACCTTAACTCGTTCGGGGAGGACAGCAAATTAGCACTGATACGATGATACGTTTTCGGGACAGCTCGTGCTACGCTGACGTCTTACTACAACGACCATCTATCTATTTGACTCGAGGATATAGATACAATAGGCTACGAACAGTGTATAATATGAATATTGGTACACGCAATGACACAATCATACTAACACTAGCACAACGGAAATGGATTATAAGGCATTACACAAGTGGCATCACCACTCTGTACGAAAGCATAGCATGACCAGGCATGGTACAACATTCTTTGGGTAAATATACAACTGTCTCGCGCATGGTATGGTACAGTACGTAACTTTTCGGATGATTGCATTCATCTTGTCATACAATGATTATTTCATGAATCCACGATGTTTGGTATTTGACGCGACTAAATTTCATGACTATTCCGTTGAGGGGGTTCTGGTCTATAGTTTTGCCAAACTCATTTCATAATTGTACTGACATGTCAGCCAGCTAGGAATGCTAAGGGCACACCAACTAGTTGATTTCACAAAGACACAGTGTCATTGCACAAGGAGGTTAATAATACAATAAGGTTCTTCCACTGTCCACAATTTTAGCGTGCGTTAGGACGTCGGTACCAAGACTGTCAGTGGCATTACCTCTGTGTAGACGCACGAGTATTCTTTGTATAGTGCGTTCAATTGTGTTTCTGTGTTATACATCCATTTGCAGATTTTGTCATCATTTTCGTAGTACACTGGTGAACCATCGCGTCGGGGCGGAGGACGTGATCTGACAGCGAATTGTAACAAATTAATAAAACAACTAGAGCGACGCAACCGGTCTACAAATCGAGCGAAACCTCGCAGTCAGACTGATCCGTATTTTTGGGTCGGCACACCGCACCTCAAATTATTTTCTTGTGTTCTACCACTCGGAGAACGAGTTGTTGTCAGTCTAAAATCTGAAGCTTTTTACGGCTAACATAGAGTGTTACTAAAATCAGCTTGACTTAAATTGCCCATAAATCTTTGATTTATCATGTATTTTGGCCTCGGATTTTTTCTAAATAATTCAGAGTTAATCCAATGGATTCTGTGTCAGCAATTTTGGGCCAAAATGTTCTAGATTCGGACCATCTTTTAATTAAATATTTAATATCGGAGTTTCTTATCTTAGAAAAGTTATCATAAAACTTTATATGCAACCCGGACGCGAAAAAGGGGATACAATCTTCATATCAATTAAAGAAATTCAAAATATCAGCGAACTATCATAAGTAGCGTCTAATTTATGGTAAACACAAAACGCTTACATCAAGCGCATTATAAAAACTCGGGATTCCATGAGCAAATCGGGGTGCGGGCCTCGGGTCTAGAATCAGCTCGTCGGGGCGATAATTTTGATGCCCGATGCCCGACAAACGAGAGCGAGGTTACGATAGAAGAACAGGCGGTTTTGGAAGGCCGAAACGGGTCAACGAATGCCCGTGCGGGGTATATATTTCAACTCAGTATGATAACGGGAATATATTGAAAGGTGACATGCCCTTCGTCAAATTTAATCGGAATTTTCGTGGATTCCGCGCTCAGAGTGGGCACGAGGGTGGCGATAAAGGCTCAAGAGAGACCTCGGAATACGGGATGTTTAACGTAAACTTTATGTAGTGTTCTTATTGTATTTTCACAATAGCTGAATTAGTTTAAAATCTGTAATTCCCTATAGTCAGGAAGGGCAAGGACCCTCAATTCTGAAAACTCGTAAATATTTTGAAATTATCTTATTTTTATTTTACCGTTTACACCGTGTAATATGAACACCGGTACACTGAATAATTTAACAAAACTACTTAAAATTATTTTTGTAAAATTCGCCATTTAATGCACGGCGAATTTTGGAGACTCGGTTTCACATGCGTTTGACACGGACGGGTTCTCCTACCAAATCTCACGAATGTCCTATGTCCTGTTGTCCCTAAAACATCCTGAAATTGTGTGTCTTCCACTTTACGCACCATGCGTTTGTTAACAAAAATAATGTAACGGGCAGACTGGGTGTGGTACAATACCATGGGGTAGCGTACCACACCCCACCGGCATAACTCAAGTAAATTCAGTGATATTCTTAGTATGATAATAATCAAACTACACATCGGTCATCGAACATAATATGCGATACAGAATTGACACTGAAGTCGGCAAGTACAAGATAAGAATGCTCATAATAGCTAAAGTACCATAATTATCATGGTAGTAATAGCGATTCATACAAATAGATCAAATATAACCAAATGCGATAATGTTCATGAATAACGTCACTAATAACACGACTATAAACGGCAAATATATATATAGCATATATCGTATATATACAGCAAATTCACGAGAAATTACGCAAGCGGTGTAGTTATAGCTCATGCAATTCATGAGACAATGTCATACAGGATTATAAAATCATGGCTATATAGATGTACAGAAATATTCCAACTACTCAACACGAAAACAGAATTAAAGCCATAATAATCATACATTTCCAAAATTATATTACTGCGAAATAATCAATGCAGAACGGCAAGTTATCAGAAATTCATTAATTTAATGTTTACGCGCACGCATGATATTTTTGTCAATTTTGGCCAAATTTAGGAATTTAAGGTAATGTTACGGTTGGGTGTTCCAAAATGTTGTCCACATGCTGTTGTAATAATTAGCAACGATTACAAGACATCTGTTACATAATATGATTTTTGGATAGCGCGTCTATGATTTTGGCCACACATGCTCTTTGGGGGAGGGTGATTATCCCCTTGAAGCTTGGACCCCTTCTCGGAGCAATCGCAGATTCCAATTTTGGCATAAATCGATGGTAAATAGGCGAAATGTGGTGGACATGGAAACAAATCGGGATAAATTTGGCAAAAATAGGGGAAAATTTGGAATAATTACAATTAAAATTTTAAAATTTCGAAAATATCCCCGCCCACCGGTTCATTCATGAGCACTCGTTATACCTCCTTGGACCTCGGACCTCCTGGATGACTAGCTCTTGTAGAACACAGAATACGCTAATTTACCCACAAAATGGTCAAATTTTATCTCAGCTCTTGCAAAAATTGTTGGCTGGACAAAAATTGGTATTTACGTAACAGGTACTAGGCGGGCAAAGTACTGCTAGCCTATACCCGTAATACTTTAGCTTAACCCCGAACGGGACAAACTTTGATGTCGGCTCCTATTTGAAACTCTTAAATTATATCGGGGCAAATTGACGTTTAGATAACAGATATTAGGTCGGAGACTGTAATGGCTTCTGTCCGCTAGTGTAGTGGTCACCGCTTGTGGGCTGGAGCTGCCTGTAGCGATACATTATAAAATCTTACACTGATTTTCATCAACAGTTATTAATTGCTACAAAGCTTATATTGCATTGTTGATAAAAAGTTTAGACTACAGTACCTGCCGATGTGACGGATCGCGAGAACGGTACTTACTTAATTACATTCGAACCAGCAGTCGAAGGCGAATATTTACTATCGATCACTTTAAGCGGTGAACACATTTACGGCTCGCCTTTTACGATTTCGGCTTGTGAAGGAAGAGATTATACTTTAGCAGCTCGTAACTGCCGTCCAGCTTTTACATTTGCACGAGAAGGTTGCGGTGATGGTGATATTTGTCGTCCATGGGGCATTTGTCTTGACAAACAAGGTATGTCATTTAATAAAACGCTCATGGTTTTACGTGCGTTTCATAATATATTCTATAGTTTAAACCAATGGATATCATAAGCGCTATTTTTGAACATTCCGTGTTTCTTGAGCTTATAATACTGGCATCGCCACAAGATGAACTGGGCGGGGGCAGTACAATTGCGTTTTTCATGTTTTTCCTACATTTGTTTCGTGGCATAATTATTATTTACGTACTGAACACGTTTCCAGGCCGCACTTCTTTTTACTTGAGATTTTCTATTATATATAGGACAAAGTTAACTTTTTGTTAATGTGGATATTGATGCTGCAGCTGGCTGATGAATACACCGATTTTGGTTTTGTTTGAGTTGTTGATGGCATTGTTGGCGAATTTCTACGTCAATACCTTGCCCACCAGTTGATTACTGTTGCTAGGAGTCTTGGTCAAATTATACCGATCGGTAACTGTGCTTTTGTTTAAGCCTAATTGATTAGTGATTCATTCTTGCGGCAAATTGTCGATATATGCTATTACAAGTAATGTAGGTTGCGCTAGAGAGATATGGTGGTTTGCAAAACGAATTTTGGCGTATAGAATATTTTCGGCCACAATTCTTATAGTAGGTGCACCCCATTCAAAATTGTTTTGCATCACTAAATCACCACAGTTGACAATTTAACAGGGATTGTCACAAGCACAGGTTTGTGAATTATTGATGAGGCGTCAACGAGACAATAGTTCAAGATTAACGTTCTCATCTACAGTTAACCGGGCAATATTAATGAATGTCTGGAATTATCAGGACGTTCAATCATTATGAACATGAGTAATTGACTTCAAAACTCTTCTGAAAAAATAAACAAATATGTTTGTTTCGCTCATAACATTTTAAAGAGAGATCGGATTGTGATAAAAATGGTAAATATAACATTTTACATACATAGGTCCATTGCGACAAGTTACAAACAAGAAGAAAATTTTTTATTTTTTTCAGTCATGAGGTACGAAAGGAGGATTTTGGAAATATCAAAAAAATTGGAAAATTTTATAAATTGGGTTTTTGGGTCAGGAAGAAACTATGGATCAGTAGAATTCAGGTGGTGAAGACCGGAGTCGATTTCGTGCGACCGAAATTGACAAAATTAGACAACGAATTCCGTCCCAAATAGGACAATGCAGTTTCTGTGCAAAACGCCAATCCCACATTAACCAAATTTGGTAGAATTAATAGTTTATACTACCTTTTGGACGTTCGTCTATGATATGACTTGTTGCGCTCTTAAATCATCAAACACAAGAAAATTGTGTTTTTCTGAGTGTGTGTGTTCTGATTGTTACAGCTAATATAATTTTATTTGGATTTTCAGCTTTTGAGCATATAAATTCGTTGCAAACGCGTTCTGCTTTTGGTCTTGGTATTACGGTATAATTTCATTTGTTTCGCCAGATATTAGTTCATGTTGGTAGTTGGCAATTGCTTTCAATGGGATGTGGTTTTGTTATTAGTATACTTGATGGTTTACACAGTGTACAGTCCATAAGCCTGTTCTATAATCATTTAAAGTGAAAATGTTGCTCTGAAGCCAATTACAGTACTCACAGAAATGTATCACTGTAGAGCTAATTCACTTAAAACATTTTGTCTGACGGTAAAATACGCTGTATTAAATATTACTAAGCTTTCTGTATTCTTTTAATTTAGGTCGAATTCTTGTTGCGGACCGCTCTAACAATCGTATCCAAATATTTTCGCAGGACGGCAGGCATCTGGGACAGTTTGGCACACCGGGAACACGAAATGGGCAGTTCGACCGCCCGGCCGGTATTTGCGTAAACTCTAAAAATAATGTAATTGTTGCTGACAAAGACAATCATCGTATTCAGGTGCAAATATGTGTACAATTTTACGTTTAAGTTATGGTTATATTGGTCATTCCGTTCCAAGGCAAACTATGTACAATTCGCATGTAGTACTTATAGCAATATCTCTGTAAAGTAGTACCAAAATAGTGCGACATTATCCAGGTTTTGCAGTCCACACGTCATGATTATCTCCTTTCCATTTTTTTGCTAAAATTTGAAGTGATTTCCCTGGCTTTCCTTTGAAAGTTTTCCTAAGGAACATTAGCGGACTTCCACCTTCGAAACTAGCTGGCATTGGATTACGCATAGAATTGTGCTTCTAAATTTAAAAATTATCGCTATTAAGTGTTAATAAACTTAAAAACTTTGAAACAGATAATGTTGCATAAACGATTTCCTGAAGTCTGACCGAGGTTGGAAGCAATGTTGAAATGTTTAACGTCCTTAAATCCCTAGACGTTTTACGTTGATCGTAACTGGTCAGTTTGGCCTTGACTAATAATCTACTATTCACGATGCAGCGAGGAGTTACAGAAAGAATTCATGCTTCGCACAAGTCGTACCGGTACAGTAGTAGAGTCAGCGAAGTACGCTAAAGGTCAAGCCTGAACTCAGGTCGTTGATCTGGGGTCACGATTTCACTTTTAATACTATCGCAACCTAAGGCATCGAAACACGATGACAACATAGGCTTTTTGGATCAATAGTTATTGACAAGCAGTTCGTACATAGACATATGTCAGTTAGTAATATAGTAATGTATGACAGTTAATTTAATACGACAATGAGCACGGTAATGCCATAGTGATTAGTACATGTTGCGGGTTTGCGTACAATATAGCTACGGTTCGGGTCCAGCTTTCTCTATCGGGACCGTCGCCCTCTTATAGGAACACTCACAGCCGCTTATAAGGTCAGGTCAATATTGCTAGTGGCTATCCAATCTTTTGACAACGGCTGCGCTCACCTTACTTGATATGGGACAATAATGGTGAATTGCAACACGGTTAGTTATCGAAAGGCACCAAAATGACAACTGCTCGCTCGATGCTGGGTACAAAAATCTGGTTAGCTTGTTCGGTCGGATAAATTCAATCATCAAACTATCGGCATCAAAAGTACGCTTCGAGCACAGCCTAGAGAAAATGGTGGATTAGTGCTACTTCGAGCTTGCTCATTCTACTCTACATCGAATCAAAACGTAACGATATGGACATACAGTGCAATACAAGACACAATTACAGTACAATATACAACAAATAATCAATGATATTTACTTCAAGTGTGCAACAATCTAGATAGATATATAGACGTACGACGCACCGGTTAGGGTACGACTCCTACGATGGTGCGACTCATTCGAATGACCAGAAATGACAATGAACAGATAATAAGTTTTCCCTAGTTCAAGTAGCAACGCATGGCGCTATCACTATGTTTGGGTCGGGTTTGGTGCTCCCGGAGATAACTTTTTATCATACACAGAGGTATACGCATGTACTCACAGTGACGCAGGGAAATTTTGAACGGCATCTGCTGTTCGTGATCGCTTTTATTTTAGCTGTGCTCAACTTACCCGATGGCCAGTTCATAGGAACTTAAAGTACCTAGAGTGACTGGCTAAACGTGCCAATACGGCAAAAGTTCAATATAAATATATAGATAGAACAGAGATGTGGCTACCGACTTGGAGGGTTAGTTAAATGTATGGTGGATTTGACGTCCACTGATAATTGCTTTGAGCGGGGGACGCGACTGAACTGGCGTTCGGTAACATCATCTACGTTCGACACAAATACAACCGACAATAAGGATATTTATACATAGGTACTAGGTATATAAGTATATATTTCATTGCTTAAACTCAGCTGAATTGTGATATTTCTAAACGTATTGTGTATATCCGCTTTGTTGGTGTACTCGTGAACCACTACGAATTACGAATGCACAGTGCGAATGTCCTGATTATCGACTCGAAGGTCCCGGTAAAAAAGATTGGGACAAATGTTTTCCCAACGGACGAGAGTTTCCGAAAAGTAGTGATTTTAACGAAATGTCTCTATTCGGTTTATCCTACTTATCCTACTGATTTGAAGTATAGAAAACTTCTCGTGGGACTTAGGAATTGCTTCAGCCCTGCAATTCACTACAAATTTTATATTCAACTTCGCAAAGAAGGATCTTCGCACTACCACAGCAATTGCCGGCCCAGTTCGGAAACGCTATATACCGGTCGTCAAAAATTGTTCGCTGAGTTTATCCTATGTGTTTCTTCGTAAACTGATGATTAGGATACCTATCTAACCCTCACTCGAACACGAGGGGTGCTACAGTTGAGCCCGCGAGCAGACCATTACCGAAGCAACGAACCACTCTTGGGCTACTCCATTTCTCGAAGGAAAATTATTTCATTATTTTATCGGAGTACTCATTCATCGTTGCGAAACGATGGTACCAATATAGTAGGTGCGCCCTCTTAAGTAACGAACCACGTGTTAGGGACGTCCCAAAACGGCATTTCAGACTGATTCTCTCCATCAATTTTTTCTATATAAATTGTATGTCTATACATGAATAAATACAGCAAAGTGCATACGTAAAATTGTGAATAGTGCCGTATAATGCATGAAATCGGAAAACTGGCCAGTGATGGTACGTTTTGTTCTAAATATGTATACCAGGAAAAGTTTTATTTAACTTCGTGCGGCGATATTCTCTACATGTACATTTTATTAGTGTTAGGTTAACCCCACTGTTTCTATGGAATATATGAGTCTATATATTTGCTTGAACAATTAAAAACTATGTATTTACAATTATATCAAAACGAAAGATGCCGACCAGAAGTTGAATACGCAACCCCCCAGGTCGATAGTATGATACGTTGAACCGTTACGCCACTGTTCATCATGGTGTCCACCATTATATTGCGAGTCGTTTGAAGTATGGCATTTACCAAATAGGTTTCATACAATAATTTCGCAGATACAGCCCACTAAACAGTTGCATTGCTGAACTAGCAATTTGGTTCACAGCTGAAATCCCAGTATGTGCGTTTTTATTGTTTTTTCAACCTCTGAGTAAATAAAAAGTATTATACTACCTCAGATCCTTACTCAACACTTCCAGGAGCAGAGGATTAGTTGCTATTACCTAGGCTAAACTTAACGGTTTTTACGATAATACATAGGTAAAGCCTATCCTCTGACTTGGTTTGTTTGCCGAAACTTTGATCTTTCCTACCATTTAAAAAACAGACACGATGTAGAACATTTCAGATTTTATTATTTTTCATAATTATTTTAACTTGTAACAATATCGTTACTAAATACCCTATTTTTGAGAATAATACTTGTCAAGCCAGATTTCTTTTTCTTTGCGTTCTGCAGTTTTACTATCGAGTAATCGGTTTTACAGCCGCGGCCAGAAATAAGTGCAAAATAATCATTGAAATTCCATTAAATTCGATCGATTAAATAAAATTTCTCTCGACTGTCGAATAATTGAAGTTTCTACCGATTTCGATTTTGTAGCACTTAAATAAATTTTAAGTTTATAGAATTTCGATTAAACGAAATTTCGATCTACTGCAATAATTTCGATGGCTTAGATTTCTATCGTTTTTGATTACACTTATTTGTGCCGTGACTATAATTTAAAATAACCTATGCACTTACCTGCTTTTTTGTCCCTTATGTTTATTTATTATTTATTATCGATGGTAGATAAATTAATTTCCATTGCATTTTTCAGGCATACACATTACTAATTTTCATTTTCTTTTAGTAGACCACATAAATTATCATTTAAATTAAGATCGCTGGTTTTATTAATGTCTTTCAACGACTACTATATATTATGGCGCTGTATTGCTTATGTGTCAAGTTTAAATAGCAAAATTCACATCACGCTGGTCTATAAGTGAAATTTTTCAGAAATGTTTATAGGAGGGCAATCATCGGCTTATCAAAATTTATGCTCATGCTCATTCAAGGCGGAGAATTTAATTTAGTTTAACATTTCGACGATATACATAGCTGTTATCCCCGAAGACACAAGAGTTTTCGTTTTCGAAACACTTATTAACCGAATTCAGCTATTTATGCGAGTTTATGCATAAGTTGTCTTTTCACATTTATCAAATTTTAATAACGACAGGTCTACAATTCGCGGCTTATCACGAGTTCTGTTTTAGGTATTCACTCAAAGTGGGGAATTTTCGTTAAAATTTGGCGAGAAAGGCAAGTCTCACGGCCAGTTTAACTATCCGTGGGATGTTGCTGTAAATCCAGAAGACGCAATTGCCGTTTCCGATACACGTAATCACCGAATTCAACTATTTTCGGCTCATGGCGAGTTTCTGCGCAAGTTTTCTCTGGACAATTCGTTGTATGCCAAAAATTTTGATTCGCCTCGAGGAATAGTTTTTACGCGCGGCGGAGCTGAAATCATTGCAACCGATTTCAACAACCATCGCCTAGTTATAATTGACGTTACGAGTGGTGAGATGAAATTTTGGGGTCGCGAGGGTGACTGGGATGGATATTTCAAGCGACCACAAGGACTGGATATCGATATGGGTAAGAGTACTACTTAATATTGAAATGTGCCGGATAATCTGCAAGCCTTAGAATGGATATCACTATAGATACGAGAACTACTTATTATTAAAATGTGTCCGGTAATGATCAAAGCTGGGAATGGATATTGATATGCGTATGAATGGTTACCACTTATTTTTAAAATATGCCGGGTAATGACCAAATATGGGAATTGATATCGATAGTAGTATGGATCAGTCCTACTTTATTGAAATATGCCGGGTAATCTCCAAACCTGAAAATGAATATCGCTACAGGTACCAGTACTACTATTTATTAAAATGCACCGGGTAATGATCAAACATGATGTAGTGATTACACAAATAATAATCACTGCTAGCGAAATGTCAATTCGATAGTTAGAATATCATCACAATGCCGGCCTTTGGCGCGAAAGCCGGCCTTTTGACGACGTCGCGCCGGTGGGATGTAAGAGTGGGCCTGCGGCCCACGCTTTTCCGGAAAACATGCTGACAACGCTCGGTCAAGTCACAGGGAAAACCCGAGTTGGAAACATGAAGACCACCACAACCTTAAACATAAATAAGGTCCTTTTTTAACTTTTAAAGAGTCAACTTCTTTCTTATGGAAGGCTATTTTTTGCAAGAAGTCCTGCATAGTGGGTTAGTGCACCCCACTAAAATATGTCCTACAAATTTTACGGTTTTTGTTTTCGGTTTTCGCGAGTTAGGGGAATATCTTCTTAGCGGGGGGGTATACCACACTAAATGTTATTTTTTATGTCAACATTTTCCACAGGAAGGCTTATGAAAATGAAAAAATCCTTAATATTCAATATTCCGTCTCCGAATTATGACATTGTGCAAAATTTGGGCATTAAGATAGTTTAAGGGCGGTTTATGGTATTAGGGGTATACCCTCTTTGAAAAAGTTCGTCGATGCTTTCGGCACGTCCCTTTGCTTAAAGAAATGAAACAAAAAATTTGTCAAAATCTATGAAGCAGTAAGTTGTAAAGTTACAGAATTAAAACATATAAAATGACACTATTTTTAATTCAAGGGGGTGGGTTGTGAAAAAAAAACGTAAGGGGTGCCCAAAAGTATTGTCCCTGCATTCCCATATCGATTTCCTACGCAACAAAGGAACCGCTTGAAAATCCATAAACGGTTTCAAAAGTTATGATCAAAAATATGTGACAAACCCAAAACTTTGGACGCACACACACAGACAGACATACGGCAATTACAGTATAAGATGACTAACATAGCTTATGCATGGGAATGAATATCGATAGGGGTATGGATGAGTGCTACTTATTATTAAATGACCAAACCCGGGAATATGCTCTATTTTACTCTGAAACACGTCACACATAAAATTTTATATACGTTCGTAAATTTGTGTTTCTACCGGGAGTAGATAATGCTAATGCATGAGTAAACTTAAGGTGACACAAACCATCATATTTTGTAATAAGCGATATCGAATCGCAAACACTTGTTACGGAAAAAGGCTTCATTTCAATCCGTTTTTCGCGAACCGAAAATGGCAAAATCAGATCCACTTTCCAGAAATTATACGTTGTGTTCAAACACAATTTCGGCTTTTTCAACTTGTAGAAATTCGTTTCTCTAATGCCTAAGCGTTTAAATTTGGATTATTCAATGTTCACAAACAAATTTAATCCAAAAGTCAAGCCACAAGCAAATCTATCAATTCCTGGTGTTCGCGAACAAAGCCGGCTTAATTCAAATTCGACAATGTTTCGTTCTCAAAATCTTATTTAATTTTACTTAAGTTTGTGCTGTTAGGCCAGGTGTTACATCGTAATATTTTTCTCATACTATGGTGCACGTCAAAACGGGCGGTCACTCGATTAAGGCTTGTGAAACTCACTAATTATTCGCTCGAAAGCAATTCGTTTTAAAATGGAATTGTATTAATTTTGATACCCTCAAAATATAGAAAGCGTCGGTGTCTCGCGGCTCCTTCTAGTCTCGCTCATTGACTCGAAATATTGATAGTCATTTCAGTCGAGCACTGTAGTTTTTTCTTTCGGCTGTGGCAAATGTATAATGGTTTTTGAAATAAGTTAAGCATATCTTACGATTAGATTGAAGATTTCACATACTCAACAGTTAAAAAATTTGGTTGAATTTTAAGAGCCCTTAGAGCGATGTTGGTACAATTTATTGAGTCGTTAAAAAGTAACAGTGCGAATACTCGTACTCATGAGAACAATATATTTTGCAAAAAGTTGTTTGTTTTTCAGAAGGTCATATCATAGTTGCTGATTCGCGGAATAATCGCGTTCAAATCTTTTCACCTTCTCTTACCTATTTGTGTTCGCTACGAATCGGGGCTAGTGGAGCAGGAACTAATTCGCAAGCAAACGTAACATCACCGACATCTGTGGTTTCGCATAACCGTCAATATGCAGCCGGAGCGGTACCAACACCACAGTTAGGTATATTGCCAACTCCTGCGCATTTGCCACATCCTCTGCCTCCTGCTCTCTGGACGCATCCTCCACCACCTGTCGCACCTACTCCAGATCAAACTTTGCCTTTGCATGCCTCGAGTAATGACTCAATTTGTACAGCGAGTAAATTGGCAGGAAACACTCAAGGCGGCGGCGGCACTAAAGCTATAAAAATTGACCCGGTGACTGGATTATTGCCTATGGATCGACCGTGTGATGTTTGTGTGACGCCTGAAGGAGTTATCTACGTTGTAGATTTTGGAAACGACAGGATTTGTGTTTTCTAATGGCCGTGATATTACATTGTGTCATAAGCTATAGATATACAGTACCTACCAAAATGACTGTCGGTCACTCGAAATACGACAGTCATTTCTGGCGCGTACTGAACATGTGATGTAGAGCGTGACATACAGCAGTAGCAGAGAACTGCCATTATGTTTCACCAATCAACTAATTTACTAGAAGTTCTACTATTCTCGTCATTTGTGGAGCTTAAATTTCTTAAGTATCTGTTGGTTTGGTTTGCTTGATGGTTAGGACAAAATAATATATGGTGACCTGCATGATGCATTATAGGGTGTTATGTGTTGTGTTGCTAGACGTCATTTAAAGAGTTCTCGATTTATTCTGAGTTAGAATCTTTAATATTATGAGGGCAAATTAACGTCAGACCGTCATGTTGGGTCCCTCTGTCAAAATTTATGCGGAAGAAAAATCACAACTTATTAACGACTGTAGCAAGGGTGTCTTCGTGCTGCGCGATGGCAGTAACGATCGCGTGGATAGTTGTGGATTTTATTCATATTTATTATTGACTGCATTTTTGGAGTAAGTTACTGGTGATAGGATCTGCTGTAAATAATAGACGTCATCAGGTTGTGCCAAAAATTTGTAGCATGCAGATATCTAATTTTTTTATGTAAGTATATATATAAATCACAACGTTTACACTAAACAACAGTAAAAATGAGATTGCGACTAAAGATGGAAGTCTGGTCGGGTGCAGTGCGGGTCAGGTCTGGTTGATGTGCCAGCCCACCGATCGGGTCGGGTCAAATCGGGTTGGGCCACACGACAGGAAAATATGATAGTCAGAAGCGCAATGCTATTGGTAAAGTTTGGAATTCTCAGCGCAACGGATTACAGATTATCGGCAGCTATTACCAGCTGAAGCACTTATATTACGTTTTTAATTCATCAAACCTCATTATTAGTTACATAGTTTTGGATTTGTTAATTTAGGTTAAATGTGAACTAGGGGGGTGGTGTGCTTCGGTTCGCTATGTTGGCTTTGTGAATTAATTTTACCATCAGTTTTGATAGCCTTCTAATCCTCAGCACCGCAGATGTAACGAGGGAGGGTGTTGGGCTTTAGATCACTTATGTTGGTGTATTTAACTACCACAACATCAACATTTGTTGATGTTAGGCCCGAAACAACAAAGCAGGTAATTGTAATTAGATATTCACAAAGTAGCATTCCGCATTATTATATTTACAAAAATTATTTTTAAACTACTAATAAAACATATTTTATTACTATCAGCAGAAAATAGGCGAAGCGATAAAACAACCTATGTAAATGAACACTTCCATTGAGCCATGCCTGTCTTTATATTATGTGATTTAAAAAAGACACAAAGTCGGGTCGGTTCGGGCTGAGACTGCTGTCAGGTCGGGCTGGAAAACTCGAATTCCATCGTTAATTGTGACGGTAAGCGTCAGTCACTGTGCATTTCTTTGTACTAGGTTTATATGAACTATTGGTTTTGCTAGTGCTAAGTGACCAATATAAAATATTACTTGGTTGTAAGCGACCAGGAGGGGATAGGTTTCGTTTCTGAATAAATGTAACATAGCTTTGTCCTCTCGTCGGCGAATTGTTTCTTAAAGTCAAGCATGTAAAGTGAACCTCTCTGTAAAGAATCTGTTGAAATATTATGCACTGCCCGTTGGTGGTTTTGCGAAACCTTTGAGGTATGATTAATGTTATCATAGTTAATAAGCTTTTCAGCATCTTGTGTGCCAATAGGAAATTTTTATTACAGTACACAGTTTCGTAACGTTTGTTGTCGCGTTATTACATGATTGTTTTGTCGTTTATTATCGGTATAATATACGTGATAGGTGATATTTTTCGGCATTGTCATCGACAATTTATAATGAAAATTTTGTTGTATTATAATAGTTATATAAAACGGTGAATAATTTTATTTAAAAGCATTGTGCTTTGATTTTCTTTTGAAATTCGTATATAAAAATTTTAAAAGTTGCAGTTATGTGTTTTGATTCCGATGTTTTTTGTACCAATTGCATATCGTGGTGGTGTTTTTCCTATTTTCTTTTTATATGGCATTTTTTTAATTATTCTGTCTATTGAGGACGTTGAAATGATGGTACAAGTTCGAACCAAATAAGTAATACTTGACAGGCATGTAATTAACTGCGATTTCATGTAGCTAGGCGCAGCGATAGTATTTAGTAATATGTGTATACTTAATAGTGACACGCTGTTGAAGTACCAGTAAACATAGTTTAAAGCTTTGTTGGTTTGATTACGGAGATAGTTGAAACGATTTTGTGGACACTGAGTCGACTGCTATTAGGCTGCCCGCGTACAGGAAAGTCCAGGAAGATTGATGCTTGGAAACTATATTTTGTTAAGCCTTCAACAATTTGAACGTTTTAACTGACCGGCTGCTAATTTAATGCACGGCGGAAAACCCATAGCCGGAGAGATGCCTTCATGAAATATCATTCCAAACATGGCTATAAACAGGGTGCCCGCGACCTGAAAAAACCTTAAAAATCCTGAAAAAACCTGATTTTGACTAAAAAACCTGAAAAAACCTGATTTTTCGAGGCCGTTAGTTGTAAAAATGGAAAAACCTGAAAAAGGGCGAATTAAAACCTGATTTTCGTAACATACTATATACACAATTAACTATGCGGTGTTCATTCCAAGAATCTTGGCTCAACGACAAAATTTATCCCGCTTTTAAGAACTGGCTGCAGAAATCGTCTGATATACATGTCGCCAAATGCTCACTATGCTGCAAATCTGTCAACCTGGGCAACATGGGGGTTCAAGCACTACACAAGCATATGAAAGGTGCGGGCCACGTTGCTACAGCTAAGACTGAGTCGGGTTCTCATACTATAGCTTCCATTCTCGCATTACCACATGGATCTGATGTCCCAACCTCATCAGCGACCGCCACCGATGCTACAACAGCAACAAGAGTGTATTTATCGTATATAACATATGTATTTATCGTCCATATTCAAGCAAAAAGTACGGATGCTACGTCGGCAGTTTGATTTTAGGACGCCTACAAGAACGTGAAAAAATTCTGTAAATAAAAACCTGAAAAATTTTGTAAAAAAACCTGAAAAAACCTGAAAAATTGAGCCTGCGAAGCCGCGGGCACCCTGTATAAATATTGTGAAACAAATATTATATGCTACTACTGACACCTAAGTTCATGAGCATGTTATGACTAAAACCGTGTCAAAACAATGTAAAAAAATTCTTTGAAAAATAGAAAAATACTTCTTTAAATTCCTGGAAAATCAGGTTTGGGTGTGCACTGTGTTCCACACTTAATAAATATATAAATACATGCATACATAGAAAATTCTCCGCCTCTAGGATTTGATAGACACATATCACTTTATAAATAATTATAAGAAGAGTAATAGCAACTCATGTAATATATTATGTATTATATCAATAATATTACTAATCAATAATGTCAAGAAGGTAGTAACATCGAAATTAGAAATTCCGTGAAATTAAATTTTTTAAATTCAGCGTCGAATTTATGCTATTAGCTTGAATAACGTTATGGCCGTAATTTTCAGGTAAGCATTCCAACCGTCGAACAAGATTATGCATTTTTCGAGAAAAAGATTTTTCGAAATTTTTTCGTACCAAGAGTACCCTAAAACTTTCCGAAATGGATATTTGCTGAACCATCTCGGCAATCTGACTGGAATGGTAGCAGAATTATTTTACCAAATGTCGGCCAGGGGGAACTGAATGAAAAGACCCTGCTTTGTTTCAATCACTTATTTTGTGTTTATGCCTAATTGCAATAAGTTTGATTTCTGTTTCGACACAGTTTGGATGTCTGTTCCACTTTCGGCATATGAAGTAGTCCCGACCTAAGAGCTTTATTTAAGAATTTCCATAACTATATAACTTCTACATAATGCAGAAGTTGAAAAGCTTAATCAAAAAATTACATAGCGCACTTAAGCTTTGTTACATGATCCCAAAGCGCCCAATAACTTTGTCAATGATGGAGAGTTGATGCCACAAAATCTATGTTTTATTGCTTTCTCGTGATGCCCTTAATTTTGATATTACTTTGAAACAGGCTGTTATTCGTAAGAACATCTCTGTCTTAGTATTGATCAGAACGTATTGGAGATTGTGTGTTCAGGGGTGAAATCTTTTAAATTCCGTCTGTGTGTGTCTGTGATCGGCCATAACTCGGGAACAACTTAACCGATTTTCATAATCTTGGGCTCATTCGAACCGGCATAGTCGATTTACCGTGTAGTCGACCGTTTTTTATTTGAGGTCTGGTTCCGGGGTCGGGGGTCAAAATATGGGTTTTTGCCCCATTTCGCCCCATTTTAGTACCCTTCACGGAAGCAAGTTATTTTTATCTTAACTTTCGAATTTTTTTCTCTGGTTGGTTTTATTTCATAGTAAAATGATAAATGCCGATGCCACTTTTTTGTTTTTCGATTAAGGTTCTGTATTTATGGGGTTTGAAGTGCGGGGCTATGGTGCCCCAGTGGTTCCTCGACCCAAAATTTAAAAATTTGTTCTGACGTCTTGGGCGGCTTATAAGTTTCACCTGGGGTGTTCGGTCATGAAAACTCATTCCTGGGGCTGGTTTTGCTCTTTGACCCATGGTTTTATGAGTACGGAGGTATGACGCCCCATGGTTCGGGGTCAGAGGTCAAAATGAGGGTTTTTTTACCACATTTTAGTACCCTTCACGGAAGCAAGTTATTTTTATCTTAACTTTCGAACGTTTTTCTCTGGTTGGTTTTATTTCATAGTAAAATGATAAATGCCGATGCCTCTTTTTTGTTTTTCGATTAAGGTTCTGGTTGTAGAGTTGTGGGGTTTGAGGTATGGTGCCCCAATGGTACCTTGACCCAAAATTCGAAAATTTGTTTTGACGTCATGGGCGGCTGAAAAATTTCGCTTGTGGGTTTTCGGGCATGGGAAACTTATTTTCGCTGTTGGTTTTGCTCTGTGACCCATGGTTCTGTTGGTACTGGGGTATGGCGCCCCCAAAGTTCGGGGTCATAGGTCAAAATGAGAGTTTTTTTACCACATTTTAGTACCCTTCACGGAAGCAAGGTTATTTTTATCTTAACTTTCGAACGTTTTTCTCTGGTTGTTTTATAGTAAAATGATAAATGCCGATGCCTCTTTTTTCGATTAAGGCTCTGATTCTAGAGTCATGGGGTTTGAGATATGGTGCCCTAATGGTTCCTCGACCCAAAATTCGAAAATTTGTTTTGACGTCATGGGCGACTGAAAAGTTTCACTAGGCGTTTTCGGGCCTGGGAATCTCATTGCCGGTGTTGGTTTTGCTGTGTGACGCATGGCTCCATGGCTTCGGAGGTATGGCGCCTCCATAGTTCAGCGACCAAAAATTCCCAATTTTATTTTGAGGTCCTGGGAGGCTAATAGCTTGCACTGGAGGTTTTCGGGCATGGGAAACTTATTGCCGGTGTTAGTTTTGTTCTAACTTGTGCGGTATTGTGTGATATCCACATATAGCATATCGACGCATGCTATCGAGAGCTGATTGGTTGTGCATGCAAAAGGGGTAGGTGTACCTATGCTTTACTACGTTCTGCAATCTCGATAGAATTACTAGTAAATATGTTAGTTTTTTTACACACAGCGTCTAACTGTGTCTTTGGGCGACAACTTAAAAAGTAAGAGTTTTTCATTGTTTTCTTAAAAATTTGTAAGCAGGTTCACCCTACTATGCCGTTTTTGGGTAGCTGATTTTTTTCATAACATACGAAACAGTGGCATAGTGCTTCTGCATAATCACGATCGAAGGACTAAGGCTACCACGGTGCTTCTATTTTGTATTTGTCGAAATAATTGTCTTGAAGTATGTGTATAATTTGGCATAAAGCAATGCGTTATTTATAGTGTATTTGATGGCACTGCATTGCACCACGTGTTTGATACAAAATAGAACATTGAATCTATATATTAAATCTTAATTCATTGAAATTCCAGTTTTTCATGAGCTTGTTAGCTTTAGTGTAGGGGCAAACTTGTATATATTAGCTGTCCAGCTACGAAAATTTCTCTGTATTGCTACTCTAATTAGGTATTATTTCTGCTAATCTGCGAGCAACCTCTAGATAAAAAGAACATTATTTGACGGAATTATTCTAACACTAAGAGTAACAATAAATATATACATACGTAAATGAAATATTACAACAGGAAACATAAATGAAGTAGATTACGGACTGCTGAAAGAATAACATAGGATTAAGGCCTACCACTTAATACTGACTCAGAACATCTAGAACAAAATAAATTTTTAATCTATTTTAGAAGATACGGGTGTAAAATTGTTATATTGCGTTCCAGTTAGTGTGACCAGAATCCAGTAATATTGGACTCTGTGGAACAATGACGTTTCAGTTTTATATTGCTAACCGTCACGATACACCGTGGTTGATTTCGGCTCTACAAGATCCAAAAACGTGACCAAAATTGTGCATCAGGATCATGACCTTCCGTCCGTTAGACGCTTCTGACGAACGACTTAGACCCCATCCATGTTAATCAGAGAAAAGTAGTAGGAAAAAGATATCTGCGTCAAATTATTAATGACCTGACAATTTGTTAGAAAAATAGTGATTTCTGACCCGTCAAAAATTGTTACGTAATTGCCAAAAGTCACGTGATGTCATTATTAATAGCCCAGGGGCGGGGTTAGTGACAGATCATTAATGATATATGTATATATGTGTGTATTTATATATAATCTATATATCAGTGAGTAATCGGAACCGAAATTAGCTGGAATCGGTACCTGGTCTTATCAATAAGGTAAAATTAACCCTCTGCCGCATGAATTAACCCATATTTTATTCGTATTATTTTTTGGGACATTGAAGTGTGCTCAGGAGTTCACTTTGTAACTAGCACTGAGCATAGACTAGGAACGGTCGCTCCGTTTATCCTCGCCGCGCGAGTTACTTGTTAAATATATATGTATTATTCGTCTGTTTCATTAAAATATCATAATTGTGGATTTTTTGTTCATCTGTCGTGTGCTTATTTGTGCACTTTGCATTAAATGCTTGTAGTTTGAAGTATAATTGGTTACGTGTTACGTGGATTATTTGTGGCTTTAACCGAAAAAAATTTGTGTTAGCTAGGTATTGTTTCTCAACAAACAGTGCCTTCGAAAGAAGATAAGCGTTGAAAGATCTGTCGGACTTTGCAAATATTCGCTGAAAAATAATGCTGTAACTGAGTTTCGAGCCTCAGCGACCAATGTATGCAGTACTGTACAAAAACGATTCAGGCTTTGGTAATGTGAAGCGCCATTAAAATGTTAGATGGACACACATGCCGGTATAAATGTTGAACCAAACAATTTATCAGCATTTTTATATATTAATCAATTTTGGTATCGAAATGGCGCTCAGCTCAATGCCGCTATTGTGCTTTTAGCTGTTGAAAATGTCCACTAGTCATTCGCAATAGATATACTGGTTGAAACACTGATACAGGTAGCTAAAGCTCTATGTTTCAAACATTGTTGCCGACATTGCAACGGAATTGTTTGTCGGTTCGAAGCAATACTCACAAAAACGAGTGCTGATAAACGTTTATCCCTGTAGCTGTAGTTGCACTGTGGTTAACTTATGTCAATACATACATTGTCCTTGATATGTATATACCGGTGAATATCTGTATTTTATGTACATGAGTGTGCTTTATTTTTATACTTTATTATGTTGGATTTAAATAATCGCAATAGTTTGTAGCTATAGCTATATAGAGGATAAATTGCTCTGAAAAATGAGACAAATAACACTTATATATAGCTTGGGCGTTTGCGGAGATATTGTCCTTTTCGTATATTTTGAGCCTATGGAGACATTGAAATGATTACCAAACGCTGCAGTAAAATAGCAGCACTGGATTTATAGCTATATAGACTATGCACATCTCTACAAAATGAGACTAAAGACACCCATGTAGCTCTAGCGGTTGTGGAGATATTTATGCTAGTTGCAACAAGTATTGATCATTTTAACTCGAAAACTTGACATCCTGTATATATATATATGTCCTTTAGTACTATTTCGGACTTATCACCTCCCCCCGCTTAAAAACACCATGAAGGGGTTGTTTGCGAAGGGGCATAAAAATCACGTTATTTATTGTAATTGGTTCATTCTGTAAAGCAAAAAATCTTTATAAGACTATCTATAATGTTTTGCTACACGGCTCTTTTAAGACGTGGGATTTGGTCAACATGGGTTTTTAAATGGGCAAATGAAACCCAAAATACACGAAAGCGGCAACATCTCCATAGTCTATAACTACCTGAGCTATATATATGATTGCTTTAGCCTGATTTGGTAGAGCAATTCATCCACTATATAGCTGCAAATGTTGTGTTGCTATTTTCATTATTTGCACTGCAGAAGTGCGTAAAAGCAGATTTTGAATGTGCCCGTGGGTCCCAAAATAAACGAAAACGCCAATACTAGAGTTATATGAGTCTTATTGGTCTCATTTTGCGTAGCAATTTATCTTAAATGCGCAATAAGCGGGTACATCTCGTCAACTATTTAAACAACATGGCTAATATTGGGCTCATTTGGTAAGTCTACGCTCAGTATAATTACACGTCTTGCTAAATTACATATCAACACTTAGAATTCACCGTCTTGACGAAACGACGAGCTGCTAATATATAGGTATGACATATTATTCAAAACTGTCTGACATGCTCATTCCTTATCAACATGCACCCAGAAGTTCAGGCCATAGATATCGAAGGTTAGTCGGTTTAGGGGTAATGTTGATGGCCTGGAGGTGGGGGAAGGTTGCCGCCGGAACATTTTCGCCAAAATTGGCAAAAATAGGATGGAAAGTGGCAAAAAATAGTGTGAAATTGGTAAAAAAAATAGGCGAAATCAGGAAAACTTTATCGAAAATTGACAAAAATTGGTGGAGAGGAGGTGGTGGCTCCACCGTTGGGGTACCCCTATGGTTTAGGTCTTATGCGCCATAATATTGTTCACTACGTGCTGCTCCAACTGATTTCGACGCACATTCAACAGTGGTTAAGCTGTTTTACAGGACATGTACGTACTTATTGTTCTAAAAGTATTTGAATTGTAGAGGTAATCTATATGAGAATGCCACTAAATGCACTGGCATTGAAACCACTATATTTTCAAACGGTTGTTATGTTAAACTGTCATGGTCATTCATTTTTGCGAATTATCGATAATCTAAGGACAGTCACAACACTTATGGCAACTACATGAGTTTCTGCGGAATGAACTTTCATTAGTCTTTCACTATAACAGTAAGATTTAACTCTAAAGATTTACAGAAGATTAGCCATATATCAATGCAGTGTTGCAAGGCCGTCATGGCGTACCTGGTTTTTATTTTCATTAATTACCTCTAGTTATCATTTATTTTCAACTACCTGTTTTCTAATCTACCTTTTATTGACTACCTTCTTTCTAATAGTATTTTGTATTTTTCATAATTTATATATATGATACAGCTTAATAAGCGTACGGCTTAATAAATGCCTGACGTGTGAATATGAATTCGGCAAATCCAATTAATTGTGATTTTAGCGTGTAATTTTTCGTATATTTTGTGTTGAACCCTAAAATGTTTCTACCTTTATAAGTATGTGTAACATAATAGGGTGGTTTAAGTGTTGAGTAAGCCACATTAACGAATGGTAAAGTATCCTTTATTGGAAAATTAGCAATAAAAAATGTGTAACGATGGGAATATGTTATCGACAGTTTGAGTGTGATTTTTATAAAATACTTCGCACTGACAGGTTGTAAGGTCAATTAAAGTTCTTTGTTTCTACTGTGATATGTTATTTATCTGTTGTGTCATTTTGTCTGTCAGTTTCTATGCTGTCGAAAGAGAATTATAGCGTTACGAGGGCAAGTCCGTCATCATAAATTACCAACGCTTCAACGGGGTCCATGGTGTAGTGGTTTGCACGTCTACTGACACGGTGTTCGATTCTCGGTTGACCATTGAAGAGTAAAATACAGTCTCCGAGTACAATATGATTTAATAGTGGCTTCCGGATCCCTTTTACTTTTTCGAGGCTGTAGCTAGTGTATGTGCACTTGATAGTATTGTTTTTGTCGTAACTTGCAAGGATGTTTTTCGAATAACACTTGTAAGGACACCGCAAGCCCTACGTTATGAGAAGCACAAATGATAACTTGAGGTATATAGTTCAGTGACATAATAACAACTTGCTGTACTGCGAGCAGATCGCACTTGCTCGTATAGTCTTTGTAGTGCGCATCCGATATAGGATAAAATACACGCTCCAAGTGTAACATGAATTAACAATAGTGGTTTCGGTAACTTTTAGGCGATATATACTTGTGTAGTGTCACTCGGTGGTACTGTTTTTGTCGTGACTGCCAAGCATGCCTTTCGAATACCACTTGCCAGGACATCGCAAGCCCTACGTCATGTGATGCACAAATGATAACTTGAGGTATATAGTTCAGTGACATAATAGCAACTTATACTGCGCTCTTATCATTCTTGCTCGGATAGTCTTTATAGTTGCGGCCGGTGGACGTACCGTCCTTATCTCTACCTCACAAACCGTTTAAATCTCTTGTTCTTTTATGTTGTTTACATAATGTTTCCGTGATGAATATTTTTTTATAGTAATTGCAGTGCAAAACAGATATATACTGTAATTCGTATTATATACATATATTTGCTTATAATTATTTTTGTTACGTGACATCCATTTTAACCCGGTGTATTCGACTTGTTCAATGTGCACATTGTGCAACAATAACTGTTTGCTGTTTTATAATTACATAGTGCACACAGTTTTAAAATTGTACTGTTATATCTTTATATATGTACCGTATGTGTGTGCGGGCTTGTTGATTTAGATGTCTTAAATTTGTCGTGTTATTGCGTTGCATTTTTCTTGGAGTGTCGTCGTTCACATGGTTGATGAAACGGAGCAAGCGGCTTTTCCTCTGGGGGCACTAGGGTGGAAATAGTGAAATTTTTGGTCTGTTTCTGTCATTCATAAGTCATGTTCGGATGGCTGGATTTCGGTAAACTATTTTATTCGATATCGAAAGTGACGATGATGTTCATGTTAGTTGAACGCGAACAGCTCCGACCATACCTTCGGGGTGAAAATGGCTAATCAAGTTTTTACGGGTTCTATGCAAAATCTGGCTGCACCAATACAAGTCTTTCGCAACCCATATCTCGCGACTTGGCTCACATCAAAAATGAATGGATCAAGTAAAGTTTACCCCCCCCCTTCCATCAAATGTAGATTTCCCCCTGAAAGTATCATGTTTACTTGCCCCCTCCCTTCATTATAGGGCCCAAAAACCACAGCAAAGGATTGAATAGTTTCAGTGGTAAAATAGATAATAGTTGAACGAATCGGGGAAAATAAATATTGATAATAGGTGTCTCAACTCTGAGAAAGTTGATAATTTATAATAGATGACTCAATCGCGAGAAAATAGATAAGTGATAATTGATAAGAGTTTAGTATGTGAAGTCGAATCAATGCTATTTTTTACTTTTCATTTCGTTAGTCGTTAGTTTCGATTAATCAGTTCGTTCAGTTATACAGTTTCGTTTTACTCAGTGATGGATCGGCATTTTTACCGGACTCGCATTCAGCCGTTCATGGGGGAAGATCCAAGGCTCGTCATCGACTTTCTAAAACGTTGTGGGCTATTGGCAAACCGGGTGCTGTGTCCATATTGCGAGTATGACTTGGTCGTCATATGCAAAGGTTAAGGACTAATTTGCCTGGAAGTGCCAGAATAAATCATGCCCTCACTCAATAGCAACAAAATCGGCGCGCTAGACTTCTTTTTTCGCGAAGAGTCACATTACTCTACAGCAATGGGTCCAATTAATGTACCTGTGGTCGGAAGGTGGCTATTTGCAAACAGCTAAGAGAGTATAGTTGGTCTGACAAGACATCTATGAGCGATGTCTTCAACTCCTGCAGCGAAGTCATTTGCGAGTGCTTCAAGCGACATGCGATACGTCTCGGCGGACCTGTTGTTGTTGTTGTGAAGATCGACGAAAGTCAATTCGCTCGCAAAGCTAAACACCACATGGGGAGAGCTCAATATTCCGATGTTTGGGTGTTCGGCATCGTTGACAATAGAACAGCTCCAGCTGTCGGGTATATGGAGGTGGTGGAACGACGTGATGTCGCCACGCTACTGCCGATTGTGCAAGCCGTAGTAAAAAGTGGCACAATTGTGCACTTTGATCAATGGGCATTGTGCGGCCTGCAACAATCTGCAAGCAGTCACTAGTTTAGATCATGGTGAATCACAAACACAATTTCGTCGACCCAACTACAGGCGTCCAGACGCAGCATACTGAATCGTTTTGTAACCGCCGCGAGCAACGCACAATGCGAGGAGTACGTCTTGAAATTATTCAAGGATACCTTACCGAGCTTTGCTGGCGTGACCGGTTTCAGGAAAACTCATTTAACACACTGTGCCTTCACATCGTCGAGCAGTTATCACTGCAATAAATTGCATTGATCAGGCTTCTCGGGTAAAGTCCCAAGGTAGCCGTGCCGCCACTCAGCAATGGAGTGCTCTGCAAGGAACTGCCACACAAGGAACTGCACCCGTAGGGCCGCCTGTTAGTAACGCTGTAGGATTTTATGAAAAGGTGTTTCATGTTTAACGGACTGTAATATGATTTTGTGCGATCTGCATCTGAACGACTGGCGGAATTATAAATAGAGCATACACAGCCGAGCTGCAAGTAAATAATCATAAATTTAATATTTAATTTGGAACAAGTGAAGTTTACCCCCTAAAGTTATCAAGTGGAGTTCGCCGCTCTACGTATCAAGTGAACTTTCACCCTATAACGGAGGGGGGAGGGACTTCACTTGATCCAAATCGATACCACCCAGAATCAGCTCATTGCGTGTTTTTAGATTATAATGAGTCGGTTATGAAGCACGTTGGATACGATGATTTTGCTGTCAAGTCCTACTTGTCTATATTATCCCTTTTAATCGGGTTTCAAGGTTTTTACGGTTGACGAACCCGATTTCCAAAATGTGTGTTTTCATTTGTCTGATTATCTATTGCCTGCAGAGCCTAGCATGCATATTTCAAGCCTTTTAACGGGTTTTCAGTTGGCTCATGGTAATTGCACCACTCTATCTCCTCTTATTTGGTTACGTATTGCGTACAGGTCTTCACGATTTGCCTATAAAGGTTTTGCTGTATGAAAAATACGGGGGTTTGGTCATCTAGGGTCCAGTAGGTTTATCTAAAATTGTTTCAGACATTTTCGTTAGGTTTAGGGTCAGTGAACCCAATTTTCATAAAATAGTATGTCTTCAGTAGTTTGATACATGGTATCAAAATAGATTATATATAGAGGTTTTTCGGTGTGCTGAATACAATATCGTCGCGGTTCATGACAAAGGGCCTTTGTAATAGAAATTTGCGAAATTGACATTTTTGTACTATCTGGTGTAGATTTTTTTCCTCTTTCGATTGATCCATATAGCATATTTGTATGTGCTAAACTCGTTGAGTTATTCAAATTAGAACACACGGCTCTGGTCCAGTCGTCTTATTACAATGGCCCGAGACAAAGGGCGCTTGATAAGAAAAGACAGATGCCTCTTGTCATAGACCAAGAATTTTGTTTTGAACAGTGCCACAGGGCCTCTGTTTGTAACAGAACTGCACATGCCCCCTGTCATGAACCAAGAATACTTTTAATTAAAAGCTTATCCAATAAAACCGCTGCTGTCTTTAAGGGCTCCTAATAGCAATAATCTGCTACCATCTTATGACAACAATATGTTTGCATATTGAACTAAATGGAAGTATATATAACATGTAAATGAAACCAAAACACATTCTAAGCCAACTGCCAGTTATCATTCTATTGTATTTTAAGGCTGAAGAAAGAAGGAACAGCCTGGATGAACCCAAAAGATGAAGAAATTTAAAATATTAGTCCAGAAATACTAATAATAAAATATTGTCAATAACACATTTTCTTGATATTGGGAAGAGTCACTGAATAATTTCTAAATAAGCATAATACATTCGTCCCTTCTGATACGTTGGAGATTACGTGAAATCATACTTGTAGTTAAATTACATAATAAGGCTGTGCTCATATGCAGGATGCACATCATAGTTATGGCAGGTTGTGAGTGACTGATTGTTTATCCCAAGCAGGTTATAGGTTGCATGGCTTTAATCCAGTGTTTATCTTAAGCCAAAAATATTTAAGTATAATCAGCTTCCTACAGATACGACTCCTTCCAGCTATTAAGAATGTGTTATTGTTAATATTTTAGACTTTTATAATATATACGATTAATAACTGTTAATAACAATATAATGCGACGTCGTCGTGTGCTAAAGTCTCAGGTATATCAATGAGCTGCAACACTTATCATCGCTTGGCTACAAATGGGTATGGATCTACTGGAGTGGCCATATGTGGTCAGCGATCATCGTGAATCCCGACGAATATAATGAGGTTGTCAGTACAAACGAGCGGCTAGTATGGTGGTTTGATGATAGGTGGACGAAATTATCCGTGTCGAAAAAAGCTTTGCCTTTTCGAAATAACTACGTCCACAGCTTCCTGAATAGTTCGACGGTGGGTGTTCGATTTTATGCGTATATCAATCGTGTGATCGATTATTGTCAAGCCCTACAGCTTCATGATAAGCTTTCCGTTTTAGAAGTCGAAACAAACATTGCAGTTGATGTCTTGAACGATATCTCAACGAAAATTGATTCGGTTGATTTGGGTTACAGTGGCTCTTCAGTTTCCAAGCCGCCAACGCTTACAACAGTCGCCATGCCGACAACACCTACAACGGTCGCCATGCCGCCAACACCTACAACAGTCGCCATGCCGCCAACACCTACAACAGTCGCCATGCCGCCAACACCTACAACAGTCGCCATGCCGCCAACACCTGTCGCCATGCCGCCAACACCTACAACAGTCGCCATGCCGACAACACCTGTCGCCATGCCGCCAACACCTACAACAGTCGCCATGCCGCCAACACCTACAACAGTCGCCATGCCGTCACAAGCCTCAACAGTGACCGCGTTACATAAACTGTCGCAATCTATAAAATTTCGATATATTCCACAGACAGGTCAAAGGTTTGGTCCCCCAAACGAGTCCGAAAGCGAATCGCTTTCTACAGATTCCGAATCATCCATAACTACACGATCAAAAAACATTGATAATACCAGCCACAGCAGCAGATCAGAAGACTATAACGAGAGCTGCAGCACTGAAACCCAAGACTCTTCACCGCGCCGAATCAAGCGACGGCGCAAACAATGCAAGAAACCTAAAAAGACGCCAAAGCCTCCTACGGAAAACGCTTCTAGTAGTCGTCAAGATGGATCCGGGTGTGGTAGTCAGGATATTGCTTCCCTGGTTGAGAATGTGGTCGTGGCAGTTGCGAAGGATCATGCTAGTAATGACATTAACATATTCGTTGGAGACGCACCGCCAGCTGATGGCGTCGATTTATCTGTTAATACTCCAAGTCTGCCGAGAAAGACTGTTAAACAGCAACGAGAAGAAAACAAAAGAAAACGTGCTGTGGGTCAGGAATATGTGGATAGATCGGATAAAGTCCGTGCAGCACGTTTGCAACCATGCCCGGTCGACTGCAGCAAATGTCGACACAAATGCACGCTCCATTTTCCTGAAATAAACCGACAGCAACTACTCAACTAGTTCCTTGCACTAGGTGACGCAAATCTACAACGTAATTACATCTGTGAGCGAACTATTACTCATCAAAGCGGAGGCTCAAAGCCGAAACCTATCAACAAGTTTCACTTAAAGCTCGTAAACAACATGCACCAAGTTTGTCGAAATTTCCTGTGCGCCACGTTAAACGTTTCCGTCAAATTTGTCCGCAACAGTCTCAAGCGCTGCACATCTTCAGGTCGGTATCAATTAACACCGTATAGTCTTCCCGAGTCACGACGTACTACTACTGAAAAGAATGCAAATCGCGTGAAAGAACACATCGACGCCTTACCCAAAGTGCCAAGTCATTATTGCCGTAGTAACAGCAAACGTGTGTATCTCGAATCTGCAGTTGGCTCTTTCCGCAACTTGCATCGCTTGTACGTTCAATGGCGCATCACCAAGTGCTATTCGAACCCAGTCTCACGCTCTACATATAGAAGGCTGATGAAACATCATTTTCCAAACCTTTCTATACATCGTCCGCGAAAAGATATGTGCCCTCGATGTTATCTATACCAAAACGTTCTCAAGGGTGTGGCAAAGAAGGCTTACGAACCAAAATGGCAAGAACACAGTCGTCGAAAAAATGAGGCAAACCAAGCTATGTATCAAGACAACGCTGCTGGTCGGTCTGACCCTAACCGGATAATCACGGTGACGATGGATCTGCAGAGTGTGCTTTATGTACCAAAAAGTAACTGTGGAACATTGTTTTATAAGCGCAAACTGAGTACCTACAATTTAACCATACACGATTATAGTAATAACCAGGGCTACTGTTTTTACTGGACCGAAGTAGAAGGTAATCGAGGGGCACTAGAGATCGCAACGTGTCTGTCGATATTCATAGAGCAGCATACAAAAGACGCCGAACATTTAATAATTTGGTCTGACGGGTGCATTGGTCAAAATAGAAACCAATATGTGTCAGCCGCACTTTTGTGGGCTGTTCGTGGTAATACTAGTGTTAAAATAATTGAGCAAAAGTACCTAGAAAGTGGTCATACCCACATGGTTTGTGACAATATACATGCAAACATTGAGTACGCAGCTCGCAGAGCAATTATTAACATTCCCACCGATTGGCACAATATAATACAACTGGCACGTCATACCGAGAAGGGCAAACCGGGGAAGTCGTTTATTGTGACTCCACTATCATATAAAGATTTCCGCAATTTCAGAACACTAGCTGAAAGACTGTTCGGCAGAAAACGTCCAGAGATTCCTTGGTTGCGCACGGTACATCTTCGGTTTTCCCAGGCAAAGCCTGATCTAATTGAGTACCGTACTTCACATACGGCGACGGGTTTCCAAGTTTATCAGCTCCCTGATGCTCCTGCATCCACACGCCGTCGACAAACAGGTGTTCCTTGTGCATATGTTGAACGACTCCCAATTTCTAAAGCAAAAAAGGCAGATCTCGAACGTCTTTACGCTGACAAAACTATTCCCGAAGAATATCATACTTACTACAAAAATCTACCAACCGCTGCCAGTGAACGGATGCAGTTTCTGGAAGATTGTGCTGAGGAAGCCGGTAGTGAAGACGATATATCTGTACCAGACAGTGATCAAAATACCACTGATGGAGAAGCTAGCGACGAAGAGAATATTTTGATGGAACGACAAGGAACATCACACGATTCGTGACTAGTCGTGGATAAGTGGAAGGTAACTGTAATGTTTTCTTGTTCATGCTACAAAGGGCGCGTGTTTTCTATGAGTATATTGTCAACTTGTTTGATAAATTAAAGTGGTGGGTCATCACAATAGGCACATGACAAATACATGCAGGACACAAGGCCTCTGACAAAACATATGTTCCATGACATGAGGCATGTGAGTATTACTTTTGAAAAAAACGTTAATCAGTCTGCTTTGAGTTATGAGATATGGAATTTTACATTGTATATATTCTAAGAATTTATATACGCATCCAAAAAATGTTGTAGCCGCATGTCTAACAGATGTTTCATAAAAAAGTGTCGAAATGGGCAAAAAAATTCAAGCGTGTCTTTCTCAAAACTAAAAAATAAATGAAACGCCCCTTGTCATGAACCGCGACGATATATAGAGTCCAGCGTGCATAATTAATGGGTTTTCAATGGGTTTGTGGTCAGCGAACAAGATTTCCTGAATATAAACTGTCTTCAGTTGTTTGATTACTTATTGCGTACAAGTCATCAAGAATTGTCTATATAGGTTTTTCGGTAGGCTAAATACGATGGTTTGGTTATGTAGAGATAAACACAAATACTTGATGCGTTGTCAGTTGTTTTCGATGGGTTTAGGGCTGACGAGGTTTTAGGATTTTCAATGAATTCAGGGTTCAAGAGGTTTTAGGGTGGTGTATACATCAAACAGTCTGGTACAAGTGATTAAATCAAACGATAACTTAATAATGAGCCTTTTAACGTTCGATATATTAATAATAATGTAATTACATATATGTATACTTGGTTTTTTAATGTTATTACCTTGAATTGTCATTGACTACGTATCTGGCTTGCGAAATGTATATACGTTGCTGTACGTCCTATACTAAATTGATACATTTGTGTTCAAAAAGCTTATATCATCAAAAAGCCAGAACAAATAAATACTCTGTTAGTCCATTGATTAATTTTTTATACTCGATAAATACAAGATACAACCTAAATATCGATTGCATGTTTAATTTATCATAGAATAAAACCGGTTTTCTGTGCGAGTGGCGTATAATGAAGTTTGTGACAAGTTGGTTCCAGTAAAATTCGATGCTTTTTGTATGGACTTGTTGACATGTGTTTCGAAATGATGTTCGGTTTTTTCTAGGGTTCGTTGTCGTGCAAAAATTATATAAGGCGTCCGATGAAAAACAGCACTACGCTGTCACCCTCCTACTAATGTTGAGCTTGGCAAATGAATACGAGTGTATGGGATAGGGTGTTGATGTGTTCCTATTTATAAATAATGTAATAGTTTCGGAACAATACATGATTAACTGCATAAAATGAAACTTATGGTAAGTTATCGATTCCGCAAGAAACTCTGGGTTTTAACGGATGTGTTGTTTGAAACTCATAAAAAGAATGAGTAAGAAATTGTATTTGCTGCATAAAAGTAGTATTTAACGAATTTCTTATTCTTATCATTGCATGCCCGGAGCCGCCATTTCAGAAAATCTTATATTTAGGTTGCTTGTGTTAACTGAACGTTTTGTTGCGTACAATTAATTGCGCCTGAGTTTTTCGCTCACAAAGCGAAGGTTCCTTAAGTAACCTAGCAATAAACTTCCACATAGATCGGTGGCTTACCTACACCGCTTACAGCTATGGCTGGCGATGGTTTGAATTTCTAGAACACTACAGAAAGGGTTAATAAAGATGAAATGAATCAAATTTAACGAATCACATGATCAGATTCCGTATGATTTAACCTGCCGCTAAAGGTGACATGGGCACCTTGCTTTATACCCACCATGTACGAATTCCAGTTATTTGGTTTACAGTTGTAAGTTTTGTAATACTCGACGCAGCGATTCAGAAAATAAACTACTTTATTGCCGGTAGCTCTTAATAATGAAACTATAACGATTTTTTGACTAAATTGGGTAAGAGATAATACATTATCCAGATTCGGGTAAAATGAAAAGGTACAGTCAATTAACTTCTTTTATTCGATTTTTGAAATCTACCATTGTCACGTCATTTCAGACATATGTACCTATATGAACACCAACTATATAATGTATAAGAGTACGTAGCATTTTATCCCTTTCACTCAGAAACATAATGCGTCGTTCACAGAGAAATGTGTGCGCTTACTCGACATCGTCAGCATATACACACGTGCGTATGAAAACGATACATTCGATAGTAAGTAACACACTTCGTGAGTTGTTACGCAAACCAGGTTCGACGTAACAGCATTCATACTTGCTGTTATGGATTTAATACCACTTTAACGGATGCATCTGTGATGCATATGGTGTTTTAGCGGGAATGCAATTTTTGATCTATATGTTATTTCAGCATAACTCCGGTATCACCGTTCAGATATGTCAGAAAATATATTTATAGCAACAGTGGATAATAGTCGACTCTGCTGAATGACTCTTCAGCTTTCCAATATTATCTCCTGCGGAACGTCGTGGTCGTTTTTAACCCTTACCCCCAAAAATAGTAATTATCGTCTTTAACCTCTTCCCGCCCATGAGTTTTAATGCGCATTTCGCACGAATAACACTGGAGGGTGGCATCAATATCAAAATGGACGGCACCAATATCATGCTGGAGGGTGCACCAATATCAAACTGGAGGGGCACAAATAACAAACTGGCTGAGGGCACCACTATCAAACTGGAGGGGGTATCACTGTCAAACTGGAATGGGCACCCTTATCAAACTGGAGGGGACATCAATATCAAGCTGCATGGGGGGCACCAATATCATATCGGAGGGCACGAATATCAAACTGGAGAGGGGCACTAATATCAAACCGGAGGGGAGCACCAATATCAAACTTTAGTGGCCACCAGCATGAACCTGATGGGGGCATTACTATCAAACTGGAGGGGAGATGCAACAACGTAAGAGATAGAACGTAACAACATTAGTAATGTTGTTACGTACAAGCGCTTATGCGTAATAACGTACGAATGTTGTTACCCATAAGCGCTTGTATGTAACAACATTAGCGATGTCGTTAGATACAAGCGCTTATGCGAGACTAAACTTTGTATGCGCCCAGCAACAATCCCCTTTTTTCATTCCCAAAATAATCGGTAATAGAACATTTTTGGACGATCCCATATCCATCTTCAAACGGTTTAAAAACATTTTCGTCTCGATTTTCAAAGCGTATGAATAATGTTACCGAACATTTTAATGAAGTTGTTAAGTTGTTGTTGAACATACTTTTACAGAATTTTAATTTGAGATTTGTCATTCGGGAACAGTATCACACCCGACTTCAAATTTTGTTAGCGAACAAACATGCAGACTAGGTTGCGCAGCGCGTATCGATTGTTTGCGAACATGAATGAGTTGTGCAATGCTATTTTTATTCCAATTTGATTAGAATAATGCAACACGTCACTGTTCGCGAACAAACGACCCTGTTTTGTTTGTTGGCGAACATGACTGCATTATGCGAGATTTTATTTCATTTAATTAGAAAAATATTAAACGTAACTGTTCGTCAGCATAAGAGTGTGCTATGTTGCTGTCGCACAATATTTTGTGCGTTAGTTACCAGGATGTAATTACTTATTACATTCTTTTTGGTTAATGACAGTGTAAGCCACTCATCATACTCTGACCAAGTGTTCGCGAACACAGTATATGTAATTCTTGGAAATGCGTGTATTTACATTTAATGTTAGAATTTGTTATTACAAATCGTTGGTATTAAAATAAAAAATTTTTATTTGCTTTAGTGATGTTGAATGTTACTGTTCGCGAACAGACATGATTTACCACCTCTACGAACGAGTATTGTGTTTCAGAATATGAAGCTAACTATGTCGGTGGGTTTCAAGAACGTCGACTATCGCTACGTTACGCTTTCGGCGTGTTATTTAACCATTTTTCTACGAATTAACAATGAAATTTTTAGTTCGACGACAAAATTGAATTTTGCCACACGAAATCGAAATCAGACCGAATATCGTTAGCGAAAAATGGATGGCAAAACCGCAGTTTGTGTGATAACGCATTGCGGTCACTGATCGCTTTTTGCAAAATAGGATTATGACAGGGCGTATTTTAAGTTTACTGGCGCATTATACGTAACAACGTACGAATGTTACGCAGAACCCGATTTTCGTAACAACTCGCCAAGGTTGGTACATACTATCGAATGTATCGCTTTCATACACACGTGTGTATATGCTGACGATGTCGAGTAAGCGCACACATTTCTCTGTGAATGATGCATAACATTTATTAAGATTCGCTGACTACAATGATAACTCATTATCATTGCCGTGGATGTAATATTTAAAATTATAGGTTCAAATGAAAACCTGAAGAAACTTGGGATGTAATGCTTTTTACATTTTATTTATTCAACTTTACATGGGTCGAATCATACCATAATTGTTGAAAAACAATTTCTATCCCATATTTTTATTTGTAATCGATTTTGTATGTAGGAGAACTTGGGAGAAATATATACATATCCCCTGTATATTACTTGGTAATTTAATCAATTCTAATGATTCGGTTACATCCTGATTTCCATAAAGGTTTATTTACACAAATAAACTTGCCTATCTATGTGCAGTATATATCGAGTGATAAGCTAGGTTTCCGCGCAATTACGTATATATGTTTTTTACAAATGGCTGTCAAGGAAGAGGTCACTGCGGCGGAGTTTTCTGTTTTGTGAATCTGAAATTGTTTTCGTCTTTATTTCCGAGCTAATCAGGACAATAAATATGCAAATCTTGCCTGTTTGGCCTTGAATTGGAATTTTTAAGATGACAACTCCGATAGCAATGTTATTAGATCGAACAAGCATTATTACAGTTTTACATCTGCTTACACATCGTGTGTACTAAACTCGTATTTCGAGCCTCAAGGTATGTCGATAGCGTTTTTTGCATTCCACGATTAAGTTATGTCATAGGCATCTGGTAGTTAGCTGGATGTAGCATCGGCTAAACTGCCCGGGTAACAGACACTAGCTTTGTTAGCAAACTGTTTAATTCCAATATATATTCAACCCCATCTTAAAACTATGTACATTTTCTTATGCCCTTTGTTATAAGCCTGGCGCCACTTGCACAACGACGGCCGTCGTGACATCTTAATCTCGCTCTTCAAATATCCGTGTGGTTTTTGGTTCAAAAATTTACTTCGACGGAGCTTTTCGGTGAGCGAAGTAAGGGAAGAGAAGGAACTCGTCGAAGACCTTCGTACAGGACAGCATAAGTAGTGACGCGGCCCACACACAGGAAGACCGTCTGGCCCTCAGGAGCCCTTGTATTCCAATGCAAAGGTTGACGATCCTTCCTTCGTCGCCGTACGGCCTGACAGCACACGTCATGGGTTTGATGAAAGATCCGTTTGCAATTAATTGGAAAAGGCTAACGATTGCATGTCTCCAATTTAAATGGAGGCACCGCCGATTGTTTTACGTTTACTCAAAACTGCTGTTCTCAGTTGCAACTGTCTCCAAACTTAAAACATCCAAAACATGTGATTTTCTTTCCCTTGCTTCCCGAGACTTTCCTCTGCCAGCACAAACTCATAAACTCACAACGCTACTCACCAGGCATTTTCACACTTTTCAAAAAGGTGCCCAGTGGGTAGGGGAACCAGTCGAGCATAAGCTAGTTTAATTAATAATTTCACGTTTCGGTTCATTTCCGTTATCCCCCAACCGGAATTTGGTCCATTTTAAAGGTACGGAGCTGATTTTAGTACTACTCGATTCAGCTCGATGAGGCGGTTCAGAAAATCTTTATTTTACGCATATCCCTATAATTTTTTCGATTTTTGACGTCCCAATGGTACCCCTTGGGAACCCAAAATTTTTCTCGTCGGAATATGATTATGTTGGGTACCGTTCGACTCGACTTGAGAGAAATCTACCAGAAATAAACTTGTGTAGTTTATTAAATCTAAGCCACCGTTAGAAAGTTTTATGAGCGCCCAAGTAACCCTGACAGGCGAAAATAAAATCCTGGCCATGCAGTTCTCGATATACTAAGCCTAAGCCTTAGTCTTAGCCTAAGCTAAGAGACATACACTAAGCTTAACTCGGGGACTGCCAAGGGGGTCGCGACCCCCCTTTTGGTTCAACCCCAAACAAAATTTTTTTTGAGTGATTCCGGTTGAAAATCATGTCGAAAATTGTCCTACAACTAGCCTCTCTCGAACAAGAAAACAATTACTTTCAACCGCATTTTTGGCCAAACTTCACATTTTTGTATTAAAATTCGCTATTTTGGTAACAGTTGCATTTTTTACTTGTTTAGGGCGTACTTAAATACCAATTCTGGAAACCGCTTTCACATTTCTGAGCGCGACCCCTCCTTTCTGAGCGCGACCCCCCCCGACCCCCCTTTTAGGTACCCACTGTGGACCGGGACCCCGCCGCCCCTTTTCAAAATTCCTGGCTACGCCCTTGAGGGCTGCCGCCCGAACTCCCCGTTCTAAGCTGTTCTTTTTTCTAACGTTAACGTACCGCCTCGCAGGGTTACTTGGGCCCTCATAACTTTCTAATCATGGCTTAGATTTTAATAAACTACACACCAGTAGATTTCTCTCATCAAACCGAGTCAAAAGGTTCGCCACATGACCGTATTCCTTAGAAAAAAATTTTGGGTTCCGAAGAGGGGACCATGGGGACCTCAAACAATCTAAAAAATTTTAGGGATGTGAGTAAAATGAAAATTTTCTAAACCGACTCATCGAGCTGAATCGATTGGTACTAAAATCAGCACTGTATCTTCAAAAATTGACCAAATTCTGGCTGGGGGATAACGGAAAAGAACCCACGTTTCTTTGGCATCAGCACTAACAGTCGCGCGAAGTATCAGGTCGAAGCCCCAGCACCGCAACTGCCAGTGCGGCACCTTGCAGTTTGAATGTATGCTTCAACCTCAGTAAATTTTACCTCAAGGCGGCCAGTTAAAGCTTTTCTGCTTGCGACACGAGACTAAATTTGAAAAGCCAAACATGCAATAACCAAAAATGCAATATTTCATGTCTCGTACTTCTAATATAATTGCAATATTTTAAATAAGCTGGGTTTTTTATTGACAATTTTTTTTATTTATACATGAATTTATTGTAATTTTATTAACACAAAAAATATATCAACGCAAGTCAGAAAAAAATCCCATAACGGGAATTGGAAAAATGACCCTCAGGTAACCTTTAGAAACTATGTATAATTAATCTCATTTCTTAGTCATAATCATTCTCAAAAATGATATCTTTGTCTTCTGTTTTTGGGTTTGTTATAAAATAAAACATGCTTTTTCAGTCGCATGCGCAAATAATGTTTTGTTGCTTATGTTAGGTATTGGTGAACCCTTTTAAATTATCAGTATTTATAAATAAAACTTCATTTTCAGTTCGCGGATAATCTTGATTCTGCTAGTGCCATTAGTGATATAGCTGTACTCACTAAGGCGTGCAACAAACTCTTGTTTTTGATATTTTAGCGGCTGAATGAAAATTTAGGTTTGTCGTAAGGGGTGTAACGTTTTGTTTGTTTTGGTGCTAGTGAGTGAAATAACTTCCAAACGATGTGAGACAATACGGTGAACAATATCTTTTCCACAGAGATTCGATGTCCCATACTTATTTTAGGTATTTTAGTGAAATGAAATACAAAGGGTATTTTCAGAATTGAAAAAACATTTTTCATTTTACAGCAAACTCAAGAAATTGAAGACCGATATGGTTTTCAGTTATGACTGAAAAATGACACGAAATATAGTTTTCAAAGTTATATTCAAAGATTCTTTTTCCATTTTCCGTGAAATAAATTTTTCCTAATTTGTTATCAAGTGGGTCCAATGCGATCGATGCTATTTATGGTTTCACAAAGCTTACATGGATATGGACAATGATCTGTCCGAAACGCTATGGTATTGCCCTAAATGCATTAAGATATACACCACCAATGAGCGTGTAAAAAAGCCATCGTACATGACCATACACACGCGACTCGGAAGTAATATCTTAGACATAATAAACAGACATATATAGTTTATGTACCTTTTTTGGTATAGGGTGCGAGGGCCTAAAATTCTCATCGCAGCCCTTTGTATAAACTGTTATTAAAAAGTGGAATGACAACCCATTCGATGAAAAATATAAACGAGGATTAAAAACTTGCTCCCTCAAGTAGCGCAGAATAGGAACCCGCAGCTCAAAACATAACAGTGGCTTGAAAACTTACTATAGCTTTTGTAATTATTGAAAATTGTGTATCTAAGAGCGGTATAAAAATCCGCGAAATCGAATATCTGTAATTTTCCTAAAAGTTATAACGAACAAGCTACATGAAAACCTTCTTGTAAAATTTTTGTAAATTTCCTGGAACCGGTGGGCCTTTAGTGCACTAAATTTGAGAAAAATACGCAATTTGTCTTACAAAATCTATGGCGTTATAGAAAATAAGCATAAACCATTATGCTATTTTGCCGCAAAGATGTGGGCATGCAGTTTTGCCTTTTATTACTTTTGGCTTTGTGCAACCTGAAGTTTACGGTGCTGCAGTCCAAACATATCTCAGCACCTTTCTGCGTTATATTCTTGTGGCGATTAGCATAATGTCACATTATTACATAGCTACACATAAATATTCTGTTTCAGAGTTTGCTGTTTAATATTCTTTTTTGTGCCTCCTCCAGTTATTCAGACCCAACAATTTTGACGGTAGTTGAGCATTTACCCACCTAAAAGAATACGTGTAGAATTTTAACGAGTTATTCGGTTTAGGGATGGTGTCAAAGAGAAGTTCCACATTCATCTGCTTTAGTTATAGTTTCTGATTTGAAGATCTTGTTGCCATCGTAAGTTGGAAAGAAAAGCGGATGGTGGATGTTGAACTAAGATCACAGCATTTAAAAGATAAACCACAAATTCCCGGAGTTCGAGAGTTATATCAAAATACTGGCGCGGTGTATTAGAAAAGTACTGATGTTGAAACACAAGAACACAGGTGGTGTTGGCATAAAGAATTAAGTCTAAAACAAAATAAAACCTGAGTGGCATAAGGTAATTTATTAGAACATAGATGCAAGAATTTTGGCCTGAGTTAGCACTGTAGAGTGAGAAATTGGGCGAGATTTCCAGAATGAAGGAAACGTTTTGAGAATCTAGGGCAAATGAGAAAAGAGTGGCAATAGGATGACCCTATCTTAAGATCTTTCAGTAATTCTTTAAAGTTAGTTACCTGTCAGCATTCCGGTTGGGTGTTAGAGGACGAGCAAAAGAAGTTCCACTAGGATGTCCGCGTCCCCGATAACTAAGTCTTCCACTTATCGTCTGCCTCCGCGAAGTTTGTGGCAATATAACCCCCGTGCATTCCGGTCGGGTGTTCGGGTAATAAAATAAGGTGCATGTCGGAGCTTAATCTTTTTTGATGGCGTGTAGAAGCGTGCTTACGCGGCGCTCCGACCCCCAACGACTACTATAATACACGAAAGATACAGTTTAGGCCACCAATAAATAACGTACTAGTAGCTGGGGTGCCCGAGTTCGTGGTCTGGCGTACCAGGGAAGTGGAGATCCTTATTTTCTTTAGTGTTCCAGCTTTGGTTAACTCACAAGCTGGCGGCTCAGCCGTTCGAGGGTATCTCTTTATGACGCTCTCTCTTTATAACAGCAACAACACCCGAGTAGTATAAGTGTTTACTCACTAGTACAACGGAGTGCCGCTATCAGCTTATATTGAAACGATTTAGCCAGCGACACTTATGCGTATTAGATGTTAAGCCTCGACTCAACTCCGGACCGGCACTCCAACCATCTGCGCGCCTACGACACGATATAAGAATCTCAAACTCAGACAAAGCTCTGCGGCATTTCATCAATTTTATACGCAACACATTCCGCACATTAGTATAAATGTTAACATACGGCGAGTAAATGAACAACGTCCGAATTCCAGATCGATAATACTTAATCAGTAATGAACTCCCTCGTCCATCTGACGCTACTCTAAGCGTCAACACACACTTAACACGTTTTATTCGCTACACACGTTCGACTAAAACTCGGATACACGGAGGAGCATGCTCTGATTTGGAACTACTGCTAATACGGTAAGAATAGTGACGGGCACGTGTTAAATTGTGTTCCAACGCAATTACCGGCATTCAGCACACAAAACGCAACGGGAGCAGGGCATGCACAAAGTAATGGGACGACTACTTACCAGGCTAGCATTAAATTATTATACAGCTCGGAGCACTTGACACCACCAAAAATGGCTAACCCGATTGTAGACTTTTGAAGAATGCGAACGGTGTCCTTAAAGTATTCAGCACCCAACGTTAAATTAATAAATCTAACTCGAGCACTACTCCGATAAGCCGGTGAGGACGTGTCTCCACTATCCAGTAACGAAGCTCTAATCACAATTTAATAAAAAGGTTCAAACGCAACCTTCTGTTAAGATGATCGCCAAACAGCGCAGCGGGGCCTACAATCCGACTAAAAAATAAGCCTAGCGCAATCTACTATATTATTGCCGCTTAAAAATCCTCCAATATTAGCTAGCTCCTCTTTCGGTCCAACACCTAGTTCCTATACAAAGTTATAATCCGAATCCAGAAACACAATAAATGCGACGAACATCGCAAACCATTACTTGTTACGTGAACTGAAACGCCATGGATAACAAGTTAACTCATACTACACGTCTCACAAGACTAGCTAGCTCGCCACACACTAAATTAAAACATCGTAATTATTATATCATTATACATACTAAATTATAATACCAAATCGCACTATTCCAACAAGTAAACGTTTATACATATGCAATACGCCCAATCGGCGAAAACAAACGGTACCCCGTACCGTGTTAGAGTTATACGCGCTTGCCGCGATAATAATAACATATATATTATATATTTATTATATAATTTAGGAAGAATTTAAAGAAAAGTTTGAAATGAGAAATGGGGTAGAAAGGGGGGTGTGGTTTGAGAAAAGTAGAGAGAGGGGGATGGTGAAATTTTAATATGATGAAGGGGGTAGGTAGGGGAGTTGAAATTGGGAATTTGAGGAGTGAGGGTTAAATATTTAGAAAATGGGAGATGTTTGAAAAATGTGAAAAGTTGGAGAAAATTGGAATTTTAAGGAAAGGTGAAATTTATGAAAAATAGAGAGATGGGAAAGGGGTCCAGTAGATATATGAATAGGGGTGGTGAGGGAAAAAGGATATTAAAATTTGGGATGGATGGGTAGGGTTTTGGGGAAATGGAAGATATTTGAAAAATGGAGAAAAAGGGAGGAAAAAGGATATTTTTGGAAAGGGCAAATTTATAGGAAATAAAAAAGAAAGGGAAGGAGGGGGTTTAATATGTGGATGGGGTTGTGATGTGAAAAAGATATGAAAATTTTAGGGAGATCGGTATAGGTTTGGGTGAGAGAGAGGGGTTTGAATTTTGGTTGAAAATAAAAAAAAGGAGAAAAATGGATTTTGGGTAGAATTTTGATTTTAGAAGAAGAGGGTGGGTGAATATGGGATATGGATTGGGAAATAGGGTGTTTATAAGGAAAGAAAGCGTTATAAGTAGTTTTTAAGTAGAAATTTTGGATTTTGGGGTGTGGAGGGATATGGATGAATTTTGGGATTTATAAAGATTTAATATATTTTATATATTTATACAGAATTACATAGCTAGTTCTATAATTATATAACAAGTTATGTATATATATATATATATATATATATATAGTTTACGTAAATATACGCTCATATGCCACGCCGAGGACGATAGGGAATGCCAGGGCGGCGTGGGGGCGGCCTTTATTAAAAAGAAAAAGAAAAGTTTGGTGGTGAAAAAGGCACCAACCCCAACACCCCCCTTAGTAAGCCCATGACGTCCCGGCATGGGTAACAACAACCTGAAAATGACTAGTAATAGCAAATATTAATATCAAGAGTCGTAAGATATGAATCTGAACGAAGACATAG